>PVKA01007493.1:0-11853 GCA_004027165.1 Ctenomys sociabilis | reverse complement strand
GGGATTATGGGTGCGCACCACCACGCCCGGATTGCATCACCGGCTCAGCGCACCCGAAGGCAGGGCTGGCACGGCTTGGGGAACCAGGGATCGAAACCTAGTCTCTGCGCTTACCTAAGCAAGCACTTAGTCTGCTGAGCTATACCGCTGGCCCTCAAGTTCTTTCTTAGTCTAGTTGTTTTCTAGAAGGTTTAGCTTTGAGGTTCCACAATATAATACCGAGAATATATTGACCTAGTTACTTGTCATTTTGTGATCCATTGTTATGAAAGGTACAGTCTTTATTTAGTGGAAATGAAATGGCCTCTCTAGTTTCTTGAGCCACCGAAAATTTGAATTTGACTGGGCTAGGCTGCTGTGTAATGAGGGGATGTGTCCCACTGAAAGGGGTTAGAACAACACATAGATGTGTGAAGACCAACAAGAAATGGGCAGAGGTAGCTTCTGACTATTCTAATGTATATATATTTAGGAGTAAGAGTGGAGGGCAATAGAAAATAATGTTTGTTTAATTCATTTATTCTGAGGATTATTTTCATCACTGGCATCTCTGTCCCATTTGTGCACTCTGACCCTTACATTTCACCCAAAAAGAACTCTCTGTTGCTGTAGTTGATCATAGTCTCTTTTGGTCATTCTTGTAACAGTTTGTAATTGTCTGACATCATTTACTCTCAGTCTGTCTGGGATACATTCAGAATCTAGCCATGGTTTTATTTTTAGTGGCAAAGCATGTCTACTCTTCAACTGTTGGGAATGCTGGTCCTGGCTGCGAATCTTGTTTGCTTTAAATTGCAATACTTTCAGTCCCATGTGTTTTAGCTTTTGGAAGCAGCTGTATTGGTAAAGCTTCTGGCTGAATTACCGGACAAAGCCTGCATTATAAAAATCCCCAACTTGCTTGCTCTTCACTTCAAAAAGACTGTGGGATGCCAGCCTGTCATACTCACATTACCCACAGGCCTGCATGAATATATTGCTCTTTAGTTTCTTTTTTAATTAGTTGGCCTATAGCTCTTTGGTTTGATACTGATGTCAAAACAAGCCATAAAGGCATTGCCACAAGACACTGGTGACCTGTGGCACTTCAGTGAGCAATGAGAGGGTTTTCAATGGAGAATTTTACTTTTCCTCCTGGTCAGCATCTTCAGAATACAGCTGCTACTGGGACAGAAGACTGTTGATGGCTTCTGAGAAGCTGATCGCTCAGTTGTTGCATGCAGAATGCGTGAAGAGTGCGGGCCTATGGCTGTGTGCTGGCATCAGGGATGTCAGGGCCACCAAGCAGGTGGTGCGGGAAGCACAAATGTGCTACAGTCCATAAACAGAATCATGTATGCTAAACATTAAGAGAAGGAAGAAGTCTCAGTTGGTTGGTGGTCCATAAAACGGCTAGAATTCCTTCAATACCATGAATTGTTCAATTGCTAAAATTGCCGCCACACTACTGCTTTCCCTTACCCCTAATCCTCTGTTCGTCCAGCGCTCAAGATTCTTGTGGGCTTTTCACTACCCTTTCTGGTTTTCATTATTATCACAATCCTACTATCTTTCAATGTATGATTTTTTCTGTCTTGAAGGCCTCTTGGGTAGTTGAAGCAATTAAAGAATGGAAATAGAATTGACCCTCTGTTGGTTATTGGTATTTACACTACATATTATGGATTCCATCTTCCAGTATTCAAGAGAAATGTTGGTCACAGAGGATTTAGCTTCCATTATAGTTTTTCACAGAGCTTAGATCTGACAAGAGACATTGGGGCAGACTTGAATAACAGAGCTACGGACTGAATTTTATAAAATATTGCGGCATCAAACTCTTAATCTAAGGAGTAATGAATCTTGTACTTGAATTAAATTTAAAAAAAGAAACACATTGTTTGAGTATTGAGACTTAAATGTATAAAAATCTCAGTTTTTGACCATTATTTTATGCACAAATGAGATATGTTTGTCTTGAAAATATATATCACATTACATGTTTATTTTTTCCTTTTCTTCATATGGTTTGATGTTGTCAACACTTAAAAATTGAAACACATCGCATGCCAATCTTGATTTTCAGCTCCTTGAGAAATGTAAGGTTTAGCAGTTCTGGACTTATATTTTTGCCTGAAAAACTCTAGAATGGAACTTAAAAACTGTTGACCCTTTAAATAGGGAAAATTCATTACAGAGTCCATGATACTGAGGCCAATGGGGGTTGCTGCTCATCATACTTTTAATTTTATTTTCTTAGGAAACTTTCTTAAGGTGCTCTTAGGAACTTTTAACACTGTATTCAGATAATCTTGTTTTTTTCTTTTCTTTGTGGTTACCTACTTGGTATATAACATTTTTGTATTTGCATTTTCTGTCTACATCTCCAGGTGAGATGTAAGTAGGGCTGGTCAAAAGACGTCATCCTCTTATAAAGGAACTCTGGTGTAGAGTTTATTGGATTTATTGTGTGTGTGTGTGTGTGTGTGTGTGTGTGTGTGTGTGTGTGTGTGAAATTCTGGTATCTGGCATCTGAATTCTTGGGGTATCATGAATAATGTCTGAGGTACATGTAAAAGAAAGAGACGTTGTTATCTCTTTTAGATATAAGTGATTCAGGATGGCAGTAATGCTCTAAGGGTGGGGGAAGCATCTGAGTGGTCACAGGATTATGGAAAGCTTAAGTATAATGAACTGTGAATTCTTTGAAGAATGCTGGAGATTACCAAGCAGAACCCAGGCTTGAATCCTACCTCCTCTTGAGACTACATCAAATAAGAAAATGAAAGAATCATTTTGTATTATGTTGGGACTCAATGGAATACAGACTTCCTATGTGAGTTCTGTGCTTACACAGGAATGGAGGCAAGGGGCATGGACAGAACCAACAGGCCAAGGCCCTGTTAAGAATTCATTCACTTACCACATGTCCCTTGATTCAGGGCATTCTGTCCTGAACTAGTCTTGTGGGAAGAAGTACATCAAGGGGAAACCATATAAAATATCCTCTGGGTATTTGATATGTATTTTTAGATAAATTTGTAGCACACTGTTTGTTTGTTTTTAACAAGAAAATCAGGGGCAAAAAGTAATCGGTGCATGGCTTTTAAAAGATTGGCTCCCCAGGAAGATATTGCCATTTGAAATTACTTAACATTTTCCCCCAATATAAATGCTTAAGACAAGAACTAGATTTTATACCTAGCAAATAGCAATGTAAATGTCAAAGAACATATTCCAAAGCATTACACTTACAGCTCTTAAAATGGCATCTTAGAATGGTATTAATCACTGTCAGTTTTGTGTACAACATTTCATCAATTAAATAGCAAGAGGACCTGTCCTTTCGTGGAAAGCAAATAACACATATGGATTTCCTCTTAGCAATTAGCTGAACATTCTGCATTTCCTTCTTGCTTGCAAAAAGGGCTTGGATTGAAACCATCAACATGTTTGTGTTCTTCACTGCAAAAGCAAAGCAGATGTGTAACAGCTTTCAGTAGAATCCAGATTCATATATAAAGTATCTCGTGAAACATCTTGACGTGGAAGCATTTCTGTAACGTTAGATCTTTTAGAGCTGGATAGAGGGTGACACCCCATGAAAGTTATGAAGTGCTTTAAACTTTTTCATGTCTTGAGCTGAAATTTTCAAAACTGTGTCACTATGTGTATGCAGAAGAGGGTTTTAAAACTTTGATGCATAATATGAAAAATTTGTTTCCAGCAGGGACTAGTTTCCACTAGGTATGAGTTTATAAAATGATGAGGCAATTTGATGCAGCAAAGACTGATGATAGAAATGCAGTTTACATAAATGGCAATGGATTAGCACTTAAACTACTCTCCATGTATGTTTAAACAATCTTCTATGACCCTTTAAAATCTCATTTTATAAACTTCATCATTTATCTGGGATTAAAAGGGCAATGTTTGGACAATACTGTTGATTTACATGTAACTCATCATTTGTTTATCATTTATCTGAGATGATTAGTGCCTGAACTTCATATGCTTGGAATGTGTATTATACATGTTTACATTTTTGGTAAATGATGCCTTTTATAAATGTATTATTTTAAGACCCAGGACAGCTTGGTGACTTTGATAGTCCTTTTAGTAAAATCAATGCCATCTAAGACGAGAGAAGCTGATGATTTATGAGTTTTCAATCCAATACATTCTATCAGCATCCTTGGGGCTCTTCTCAGACCATAGCCTCAGATCTAGCCCGGGGAGATGCATTGTTTTGTGAAAACTGGTCCTCAGGCCCATGAAGTCCTCTAACAAGTAGGAAGACAGTATTCAGCATAGGTTGTTCCAGGTGCAGTGTAGAGGTACTGTAGATGGAAGTGAACCAATAGCAATGTGGGTACTGACAGAGCAAGAGATTTTCAACATTGCTAACACAGGTGTATCCTAAGTAAGATACAATTATGCTCTGATACTGTTCATATATCTGCCATATCCTACATATTCGTTCATATTTCAAAAAATAGAGTATGGTTGTTGCTGACTATTTGTTAAGATTTTCTTTCCCTTCTGGGACCATGTTAAATTGATTCTGTAGCTTAAAATCAGAGGAATGTTCAGGGGAAGTGAATAAAAATAATTTGCTTCTATCATAATTTTAATGGATAAGTGATAAATGAATGATTCTAGACTTTATAAGCTGAAAGTTTAGCAACATGGAGAATTTATGTTCCACACAATTTTTAAAAACTATTTATTTATTTATTTGCTATAGGGTCTCACTATACAACTCAGACTCGTAGTGATCCTCCTGCCTCAGCCTCTCCAGCACTCGGATTATAGACATGCACTATCATGCCTGACTTTGGTGACTGGTACAGAGTGCTGAGGATTTTGGGGCCAACACAGCCTATGGTACCGGGGATTGAACCCTGGTCCATGTGTTTGCCCGGGAGATTGCCAAGCTATCTCTCTGGTCCTCAACACAGATCTTTTGGGAGACAATTTCGGTAAGAAAAAAATTTTGGAGCAGAGGGAAAATTATGCAGCTGGTATAGAGATCCACATGGGAGGAGCTCTGGGAGCATAAGCCCTGTCAGAGAGAAGGTAAGCAACTTGGCCAGTGATGGGCGAGATAGTAAAAGGTGATGTATTGGGAATGAGAGCACAGATAAAAGACATGCCAAGAAATGAGCTGGGGGCTAACTTCTGCGGAACTTGGGATACAACCTTCTCCATTAAAGCCATTTGAAATCAAGACTAATGTAATACTTTGGATGTCCAACAATAACACTGCTGCTTTACTGAATACAGTGTTCTATAGACTGGCCTAGGTGATATTCAGCTGTATTTAGTGTAAAAATGAGGAAACTCATTTGGGATTCTGAATTCTAACCATTAGCTTTTGATGAGATTTTGGAGTATAAATTTTTTTTTTAATTTAAGAACTAGACATTTGACATTAAACACTTTTATAAAATATGAATTACAGGGGTGTTCCTTATAAAATGTATATATTGCTCTTTAAAAATATATCTGTGCTAAAGAAGGATAAATGCAGAGGTCTGGGAGAAATTTAGGGGGAAATCATATAGTTCTAGGACAGAATTAAAACAGGAAAACTGATCAGTATCAATATTCACATACCATGGCTAGGCAGAATAATGTCTGCAGTACATTGTTAGATGATGGATTAGTAAAATATGTAGAGAAAGTTTACCACACATACTCAATTTCTTATTTGCTAAGAAGTCACAATTTTTGATAATCTCTCCCTTTATACTAAGAAGGCCATGAGATATCAATAAGCAAGCAACAATGCAGAATGGAGAATACAATAACTAGAACTTAGGGTCATGGACCATTGAGCAGTGAGCTGCTGAGGGAGAAACAAGATAAGAAGAGGGGGAGATGTAAAAGGAGTGTGCTTGTATTATGTATGAGCCAGGTCATTCCTCGTGTCTTTGATTCTTGGCCAGACTCTGATTCTTCCTCCCATTTGTTAAGGATTGCTTTAAAAGACAAAGTTCTCAAAGGAGGTAAAGATAAAGTGGTCTGTCCTGTGGATATGATTTCTTAACTGGGCAGAGGCAGCTGTGTCTGAGCTGCTACAGAATAGTTCTCTGGCATTCATCTAGTAGTACCAGGCTGTGTTCTACAGTATTATGTCAGCTGGTTCAAGATTAATGGTTGAAGATCAACCCAGCAAGCCTTAAAAATGCCCTTGTGAACAAACAGTTTGAAAAGTGATTTTTAACCAGACTTAGTAGTCACCCATTTACTGAAGAAATTGGAATTTTTCTTGGAAAAGGAGAAGAGGTTGGTGACAGTCACATGTGGGCCAGTTCAATGTTTTTTACCTTGCTTCACAAGATGAGAGCAGATTGCTGGGGACTTGGCTATACCTGGGGGATGGGATTAAGCCAACCGGGAGCCACAGATAGAAGTCAGCTCTCCTGGAAACTTGAGACATTAGTAGGAGGTATTATGCCAGGGACTCAAGTAAAGAGTTATAAAAGCAGTCGGAAATGTCCTAAAATGTAACAAACACAAAGAGCCCCAGAGCAGGAAAGTGCCATCAATAATGTGTCAGTATGCAGACATTCTGCTCAATCATAGAGTCAAGCTCAGTATGAACTTCCAATCAAAGCATGTGAGATTCAAATTTTGAATTGACAACTATGAATCAATAAGAGGCAAGAAAATAGTTAGGGCCTATAGGTCACATTAAACCAAGTGCAAATGCACTAGAGGGCAGTAGATAGAAATGTGGTCTACCAGGGTTTATTGAAGCAGACACACTATCTGTAGGCAATGTTTTGCATTACCTAGTCAATGAACCATCATGATTCTTTTTGAAGGAAAAGAGGCAGCTCTCTCAAACCTTCAGGACACATATGATCAAAATTTGGCCCTGAGATGATGGCATGAGTGGCATAGCTGGAGTCATGTATGTTTCAGTTTCATGGACTCTGATATCCCAACAAAAGTTCTTGAGGTTGCAAACCCTAAAGAGGCTGATCTTGTGATCTTGCTGGAGACTTTGCTCCCTTGCCTGCTTGGGGAGTGTGGCGGGGCCCATTCAGCAATTGGTTGGATTCTCTCGCCACCTGCCCTTCTGTGGTTTGGAGACTCCCAGGGGCAGGATGCTGAAGCATTTGGGAAGCAAGAGACAGTGCCTACTTGGCTTTAGTTGTTTTAGCAAGGGGCAGATGGTGATCTGTGCCTCATGAGGAAAAGAAGTCAGTAGAGACGTCCTTTCTAATCCTGGAAATCAAAATTGCCAAAAGACTTACAAAGCCATCAGTCAGTAGCAACACAGAAAAAAAAAGAAATGTTCTATACATGTCAAAAAGTTCCAAAGAAATACAATTAAACCATGCTTGCAGGATGGGTTAGACTATTAATTCCTGCTTTTTCTCAAGTGACTGCACTTCTTCACTGGTGCCACTAGAGGCAGAGACTCTGGAGGACTCTGTCAGATAGCTGACAAGTTTTGCGGCTGGACTTTTTTTTTTTTTTTTTGCAGAATCAGGGATTGAACTCAGGCCCTTGAGCTTGGCAGGGAAGTGCTTATTACACTGAGCCATCTCCCCAGCCCTGCTGCTGGACTTGTTAACAGCAGCTTGCAAGGAAGGTGGTTCCGAGAAGAATCTTCTTCAGCTCAATAAAGGAAGGAGAAGAAAACCCAATGTGGGGTATTGTGATGCAAATAGAAATTCTTAGGAAGTGCAATAGAAATTATGTTAATCTATGTGGAGGATGATCAAGATATAACCAGAGAGATACAAACCAAATGTGTAACAGCTATCACTTATTTTGTACCTGTAGTGTGCTGGGCACGGCTCTAAACACTTGGATATTTAAACATTCAACTTATTTCATCCACGTAAGCCTAGAGTGAGATACTATCATTCTTATATTTTGTAGATGGGGAAAATGAGTTGCAGAGAATATAAACTATCCAAATAACACTAGGGGACTCAGCTTGGCACCAGTTTTAATTTATAACTATGCTCGTCAACTTCACAAATGAGGAAGACAATTTTATTTGGGTCTTAGAGGACAGACCACCAGAGCTGATTGTTTATTTTTTTTCTTTTTTTATTGAAGAACAAATAGCAATGAGACAGTTTCAAATCAAATTAACAGGACAGATTTGATAATTAATACATTGCAAATTGTTTTCGTTATGGTTTGGTATTATACAAGGTGCATATGTGATGTTATACCTACAGACAATATTATAGCAAATGTTTCTAATCAGTGCATTAAGACAATGTAGCTGTATACATATTTTTTTAAAGCTGAATTATATCACAGTTTCAACAATTAATACTTTCTACCTTTTTAATCTTCCTAGTGGTTGTCCATAGTACTAGAAGCTGACATAATATCCTGTCCAACCACCATTAGTGCAAATCTTGCTTCTCATAGAATTATGCATAAGCATTGCATATTTATCCTAACTGTACTGTTTATACAAACACATCATGGTTCTTCTTTGTATTCTCCTTTTTGGTCTAGACCTGCCAAAGATGGGCACTCTATTGTCATTAAACCATTATAGGTGCTTGAACTCTGTGACACAATCAAACACAGTCCAGCAATCCACAATAATAGTGAGTTATCTGAAGATGTTGTTGACTATAACCATTTACAGCTCAGCATATTATTATGGCTTTACTTTATATACCTCATTGTTGGGAGCCGAGCCAAGATGGCGCCCGCTCCTCGCTCCCCCGCCCATCGTGTCTGCAAAGATGGCGCCCATATCTGGCTTCCTGGTTCTTGTTGCTGTACCAACCTCTCCCTTATTTAGAATAAGCCCGCCATTACTGTAAGATCTACCAATAGTAATCGGCCACGTGTATAATTATGATTGGTTTGTGAAATCTATATAGCTTGCTGTATCATGAGATCCGCCATGCTTGCACAGTAGGAGCCGCGGGTAGCGGACGCATGTAGAGGCTTGCATCCCACTCGATAAAGGCTTGCTGAACCCATTGCTGAGTGTCTGAGTGTCTTCTTCCGCGGGACGGGAGCGGCACCGGACACCTCATTTTTATACTATTCTGCTGGATGGTTAAGACCGAGATAGAGCAAGACCTATATAACAAAAAATGTAGCATTTTCATCTGATGAGGTCAGTCAAGTCCCCTTGATACAGGGAAGTAAAACTCCCAACCTGACCTTGATGAGTTCGCATTCTCTAAAATCGAAGAATGAATTTTAGGAACAAATGGAGGTTGAGGAAAAACTTTATTGGATAGAAAAGCTTCTGTTGGAGAGGGACAGAAGGGGGTTTTGAGCAGGTTGCCCAGGAAGCTGCCTCTTTCTGGGTATCTTTATAGGGCAAAACCATGTGGGGCTAAGGTAGAGAAGGGGTCTGACTTAGGTGGATGTGAGGTGGGAGAAAACTATAATCAACCAATGGGATTACAAGCACCATTGTTCTGGTAAAGTTGATTAGGCCCAGGACCAAATGGGGAAGCGAGTCATGTAGTAAGCGGGCATGTAGTAAGTGGGCATGAATGGGGGACAGGGTCTCTTCCCCTTGGGGGTTGGGCTAGTCACTCACTTAGGTCTTTTCAGGTGATCGCTACCTATTTAGAATATCAATCTCTGGTGTTATTCTTTTAGCATCTGATTTGGCCTTTAGGTCTGGTTCACAGCAGGAGCCTCTGTTCCTCTCCAGGGTTGCAGATATCTTGTTTCCTGCTATTATTTCTTTCGAGGGCCTGACCCTAACTGACTGCCTAAAAATATTTCTATCCAACTCTGCTCCCTGCAACACCCTCAAGGTTTATTTTGTAATCCTGTACCTTACTCTGTAGATCCTTTGTCTGTGTCAGCCATGTGGATGAGTCACGGCCATTGCTTGACCAGTTTGCTCAGAGCTGATTATTGTAAGAAAGTCAATTGTAACATTGAGGTTGAGGAAAATATATCAAGTAAGATGTCTAGAAAACATGTTGTATTGAATACTGTGAATCCCTGTCCCTGATACCCCTACACATTATTTGAAAAACTACAAATAAAGATCGATGTTGTTCAGCATTTCTGGAATTGAACATTTTTAAATTATGAAGAAAGCACTGTAGAAAATAGTCCATTAAGATGAGAAGTCAAATTCAAAATATGGTATTAGGTATAATTTTGAAAGCAAATTTATAGTTAGTTATGAATTTGTTATTTTTCCTTGTGTTTTGCATGAGTTTTTCTTGCAATGATATTAGAATTCTCTGAATTTGAAAATTCAGAATAATGCAGATGGCAATGTAGTGAGGTGGCATCATGGGGCTTAGTGGTTAAGACCACAGGGTATGGTTTAACTTGCTTTGTGTCACAGTTCTTGAGAGGCAAGATTTGCACTAATGGTGGTTGGACAGGATATTATGTCAGCTTCTAGTTCTGTGGACAACCGCTAGGAAAATAACAAGGTAGAAAGTATTAGTTACTGAATCATTGATATAATTCAAGGATAAAAAATAAGATATGTAAACAGCCACACTCTCTTAATTTACTGATAAGAGACATCTGCTATAATAACGTCTGTAAGTATAATATCAGGTATGTACCTTGTCTGATACCAAAACATTATGAAAACAGTTTTCAATGTATTAATTTATCAAATCCATCATGTTAAGGTGTCTTGAAACTGTCTCATTGATATTTGTACTTCAATAAAATAAAAATAATAAATATTTTATTTCAGGATGGAGTTTGGTGATACAGTGCTTGCCTAGTACACCCTAGGCTCTGGGCATGTGTAACCCCAACACTGCAGTCAGAGAAATAATGAAGGAGTTGGATGAATGTGGAAAATGATAGGAATTCTCTGAGCTTTAGGGTGTCTTATGTATAAAGGAACAGTCTCTCAATGCCAAATAGCCTCGAGAGGGCACTAAATGTGATTAGGATCATACAATGCTTAGAGAAATGACACGAGAGAAGCATAATATGACCTACATTATTATTATTTGAACTCCTGTTTTCTGATTGTTAACATTAGCTTTAATATATAAAGTTAGATTGATCAGCAAGGGATTCAATGGTACTGTGCCTCATTGTCAGTAAAGGCTACCGGTGCTGAGGTGAGATAGCTCAGTGGCAAATGCAAGGTCCTGAATTCGAACCCCATACTGCAAAAGACAAAAAAGACTACTAATGCAACCAGGAGCACAGATAGCCCTTTCTTTCCCTCTTTCTCTCCCTCTCCCTCCTTCCCTCCCTCCCTCTCTCTCTCTCTTATTTTTTTAAAATTGGATACAGGGTTTCACTATGCAGATCTTCCTTGCAATGATTCTTCTGGCCCAGCCTCCCTAGCATTGGGGTTACAGGCTTGTGCCACCACACCTGGTTCCGGGCACGACATACCTGGGGTTCTGGGACCCATGCGGCACGTGAGGATCAAATTTGGACCCTTGACTTTCCAAGCAGGTTCTATGACCAGTGAAGTGTCTCCTCAGCCCTCCTTTATTGTTTTTAAATTTTTATTTTATCGGTACATTTTAGTGTACCTAGTGATACTATTAATTATAGGGGATTTGTACCTGTAAATGATACATCTTGCTTCTTGTTTTTTTCCCCACCCTTTCCCTCCCTTTAACCCTCCATCCCTTCATTATTATCAACAGCTTTCTTTCCATTTTTTGTGTCTATTGGCTTTTTCTTTTTCTTTTTTTCTATTTATTTATTTATTTTTTTCCATTTATTTTTATTTTATTGAAATACAAATGTCAATCAGACAGTTTCAAAACACCATAACCATACAGAGTCGATGAAATAATACATTGCAAACTGTTTTCATAACGTTTTGGTATTGTACAAGGTACATACATGATATTATATTTACAGGTTTTTATGTAGCTGAATTATATCAAAGATTCAATAATTATT
>PVKA01007492.1:8291-77668 GCA_004027165.1 Ctenomys sociabilis | reverse complement strand
ATTTTTTTTCTTTATAATAGGTTTTGGACAATTTAATTTTTGTGTATCTTGCTATGATTTTATTTAAATTTTTTGGTATAAGCTTCATTTTTCTTGGAAATGTGGTATTATAAGTTGAACTAAATTCAGAAATTTTTAAATCTTTAGTTACTTATTGCCTACTCTTTTCTACTCTGAGAATTCTAATAATATGAATAAAAAAAGGAAAGGAGGAGTTAATGCTTACAATTTTTGTTTTTACCCTGATATTGTTCCTCTCTTGAATTTCCTGTAACTTGTTATTCATCATTTTTCTTTAAAACAAAACTTATACACTTGTATCTGGTAATCTGAAAAACTAATTTGCACATAGCATCACATAATACAGCAACCATTGTTGGATTCCTATACTTAGTTTAGTGAAATCTTGTATCATGTATAATGCTGTTTTCTTCTATCACTATGTTGTATTCTTTAAAAATAATAAAATAAGAAAAAGAAAAGAAACAATAGATAGACAATTAAGGGCTGAGGAGATAGCTCAGTGGCATTAGTGTTGGCTGACAAGTGCAAGGTCTTGAGTTCAATCCATGGTACTGCAAAAACTAATAAACAAATACATAAACAAAAATAAAAATAAAGTAAAATAAAAATTGCATATGAGAGTAGTATTACTTGCTTCCATAACAAAATTAATGTATAACATTAAACTAAAACAGAAAAGATAGTGGTTTTTATACACAGAAGTCTGCATGAAATAACATTATCACTGCCAAAGCAGAGCATTGTATTATCTTTTATCTTTTAATTTTCTCCATGGTAAATCCAGAATTAAAACCTGATTGCCCACAATCCCCAGACTTTACATCCCTAACCTGATCTGTTGAACAGGAATGTGAATCACTTCTCTAGTACTTTCTAACATATAATTAAAGCATCAAGTTACTTGACATAACATTAATCAAAAGTGAAATTATCCCAGAAAATCTGAATAAATCAGATTAACCCTTACTTATACCTTAGTTCACTGGATCCTTCCTGAGAAACAAAAATATAAGAGAAGCTTGTGCTCCCTTGTAGGAAGAAAACTGCCACATTGAATTGTCTGTGAAGGGGGACACATGGAAAAGACATAAGAGGCAGCTGAATCCAAAAAAGATCTCTAGCCAGCAGAAACAACTAATGCACAAACAAATGAACAAATAGCAAATAACAGGTAGGAGAATCTCAATCCCACAGTTGCAGGCAAATTAATTATGTCAACAATGTCAGAGTGTTTCACAGTAGATTTCCTATAGTTTGACAGAAATCCTGTGAGAACCAGAACACAGAATCAGGCACTGATACGCTTGACTTTGTCCTAAAGGAATTCTCAGAAAGTAGGGGCAGGGGAGATGGCTCAGTGGAATAAGCACTTCCCTGGCAAGCATAAAGGCGTGACTTCAATACCTGGTTCAACCAACACACACACACACAAAAAAGGAGTTCTTAGAAAGTAAAAGTCTATCTTTCTAAGCTACTAAGTTTACAGTAAGTTTAAATTTTCTTTGAGATTCATTTAAAACACATGGCCCAAAGAGACTAGATGCAGCTGCAAATTGAACCAGTGAGAAAGTAAAATAAAAACTTACAAATGGCTGCAGTCTGAAGAAACTGGGAATAGAAAAGGAGATAATGAGGATAGAAAGTATCATCCAACTTTAAAATAATTGTATTTCTAGAAATCTTGCTAGTGAGAAGAATTTAAAATAGCACATTATCTTTTCTGAAAGAAAGTTCGCAAAAGAAGGAATAACTGAACTTAAATACTCTGAAAAACACAGGAAAATGATGCAGATCATTCACACTGAGACATAGCAGTTTTGTGCTGCAGAACATTAAGAATAAAGCATTTAAGTAATCAAGCAGAAAGGAGCAATTCAGTTTCATGGAAAGAGATTTCAGCTGGGCCCAGACCTCTGGTGAGTGTCAATCAGAGCCTGATATGAAAGAGCTATCAGCAAATTTCTCAGATAACTAAGGAAGAAATAAATATTACACCACACCCAGGTCTTGTTCAACTATAGAACAACAACATGTACATTGTCAAAAAGTGCAAATATTAAGAGAATGTGATACTCAATTGTCTTTCCTTTTTTTTTTTTTTTTCCTTAGGTGATTGAACTAAAACCCTTGTGTTTGCCAGGGAAGCACTTACTCTAGTGAGCCATCTCCCTGGCCCAAATTATCTTTGCTTTAAAAAGAAAAAAGTCAAGGCAGCTAAAGTACTCAGAAAAGTAACCAAAGGGCAAACGTGATGTTTCATCACAGAAAACAACAGAACCATTCAAGAAAAGTTCTGAGGGAAAGTGCTAAACAAGTTTGTGACCCATCTTTTTATTGAAATCAAGAATTTGGGGGGCGGAAGAGATGGTTCAGTAGAATAAGCACTTGCCTGGCAAATATGCAAGGGTCTGAGTTCAATCCCTGGTTCAGAAAAAAAAAAAAAAAAAAAAAAAGAGAGAATTCAGACTTATGTAGAAACTCAGCCACCACCAAATTTGCTCCAAATTACTAAAAGCAAAGTAAAATAATAAAATAAGCATAGATGGTTGAGTCTAATGAATGTTACAAAATAGAGCATTTATGAGGGCTAGTACAGAATTACTAAAGAAATGAACCTTACCAAGATTAGAAGATGTGGAGATTTAATTATTTTTAAAACATTATTTCTATAGTAAGAGGAGATACCAGAAATAGTCCAGCATTCTTTGTACTTATTTTAAATGTTGGAATATTTTTTAAACCAGGTAAGGATGAATAGTATGAAGCCTGAAATAATACTGACTTTGTAAAGTAAAAGAAAAAAAATTATTTAAAATATAATTTGCAGGTCAGCCAAATAGTTTAGTGGATTAAAGAGCCTGCTTAGGCAGGCGCAAGGGTCTGAGGCTCAACACCCCAGCCTGTTTACTGTACAGGCCCCGTCCCCGGGGACACACTGAGACAGCTATTGAGGCTGGGCATGGTGATGTGTGCCTGTTACATCAGCATTTGGGAGGCTGAGACAAGAGAATCTCTACAAGTCCAATCTATGTACTACTATGTAGACCCTGTAGGCCCTGCACTAAATACAAAAAAATAATTAATTAATTAAAAATAAAACATAATTTGAACATATCCACATATAATTTGATTTTTAATTAAGTTTATTGGCACATTTTAGGTATACATAATGATCATATTCATTATAAAGAATTTGAACCTATACATGATATAACATGATTTTTCCCCATTTCTCTACCCTCCTTTCCAGCCCTTGTTTCCTTCTTTCTTTACAAAACTTTGTTTCCATTATTTCTTTTTTTTTTTTTTTTGTGGAACAAGGGATTGAATACAGGCCCTTCTGCTTGCCAGGCAAGCACTTATTCTACTGACCTATCTCCAAGGCCTCCAAAATTTATTTTTAATAATTCTGAAATTAACAGATAAAGCAAAAATGTAGAGAATAATAAATGATCAAAATGGAGAAAGTATAGATGGTGATGTAGGAGGACATACAGCCAATTCTCTGACCTTGGAAAGAGAATGAATCATCCTCATTTCAAATAGTGCTGTTTTCTATATTTAAAAAATGTTCTACTCTCTTAAAATTTTTCATATTTTCTGTAAAATTGAAAAGAAACTCATGATCAATTTCTGTATGAAATTAAAATAAAGGAAAATAACATAATACATCAATTTTTTTTTTCTTCAGAACTGGGAATGGAACTCAGGCCCTTGTGCTTGCCAAGGAAGGGCTTATTCCACTGAGCCATCTGCTTGGTCTCTATAATATCTCAATTTTTTATGGCAAAAAATGAGTACAGTGTTATGTATGTTAGCGTGTATCCAACTCCCATCTACTTCCTTTCAACTAGAAGAAAACTAACATACTTATCAATCATATGGAATTTTTATATATGTTTTTCTTTTCTATTTTTTTTTTCTTGAGATAGGAAGCTCTTGTTAAATTCACTAAGTTACCTGGGTTTATACTGAGCTTGAAATCTTTCTATCTTCACCTCAAAGAATGACTCAATAACAGGTATATCCCAGCCTAAATATTTTTCTTACCTAGGAATTCTCAATTCCTATTTTAAGGAGTTCAGTGTTTTGAATAATACCACAGCTAAGAATAACATCAAACAACATTATTTTCAGTTTAGTAACAAACTTTAAAATACTTTGAAAATTAATGATCATCAACTGAGGAATGGATAAAAAAGATGTTTTATGTAATATTTGCCTGAAGTTTTCTGAAAGTATGTCATGTTCTTAGATATTACCAACAAAAAAAGGAAAGAAAGAAAAAATCTGATTGTCTTTTGCTGAAAGAGACTGTTGTTGCATTTAATGTTAGTGGCTGTTATGGTTTGTGTTTGCCTATCACTCCAAAGCCTCATGCAGTCATGGAGTAGACTTCTACAGTGCATGATTAATTCATGATCCAGGGCTGGGATTCTGAGTATGAGTGCTTCTCGGATTAAGGGTGTGAGTGCTGCACCCACCCTGGAGCACAGAGCCTGTATGCAACATAATCCAGACAGACTCTTACTCTGGGACCATCGTTGCTGCTGCTCCTCCCTTTTGCTCTTGCTGTTCTGCTGCCGTCCACTGCCGTGAGCACCTGCCCTCGGCAATGTGCCGCTCTGCCGTGGAGCCGCCTGAGTATGGACTGAAATCTCCAGACTGTGAGCTAAATAAACCTTTCCTTCCTTTATTTCGGATGTCAGGTATTTTGTCCCAGCAAGGAGAGAAAAGTAACTGAGACAGTGGCCTTGGGTACAACTGGTCCTTCACCACTTGTGCTTAGACAACTTATCCTGGTCTGATACCTTGCTGTTTTCACTACGCAGTTTGGCCAGCCTTCTGCCATGACAGATCTGTCTCGGAGCCAGCCTGGAGCTGGAACTGTGAGCGTGAGTATGTTGTGGGTTTCAGGTGTTACCTCTCTACCATGAAAGCAGGAGCAAAAAGACGTAGCATCTAAATACAATGTGGAGTCACACATGGCAACCTGGAAGAGAAAATGGGACATGAATAAAAACTGTTGGAAAGTTATCTAGTGAATCAACCCATTCATCTTGACAAATCTTCTTCATAATGTTTTCTTGCTTTCATACATTTCTCTGCAACTGGTATATTACATGCAATGAAGCGAAAATGAATTTCCAGTTCATTTTTTCAATAGAAATAAACATAACATACAGTATTTGAATACTGGTTAAATAAAATATGGTCAGACAAAATAGTTCTTGAGGGATGTATCTTAGCATTAGCCTATACCAAATAATAAGAAGACCTAAGGGGAAATCCTTTAGATACCTGAAATATTTTTGTCACAATAGCAAGTCAAATGCAGTTCCATTTTTCTGGAATGATTTGTAATGTATATTAACACCATCAGAAATTTGAAGCTTATAGAGCTAGACTAGCCAAACTTTTCTGTTTATTAAGACAGCTCCTCAAAATGAGGTGGAATTCTCAGCTAAGAAAAAATGAATTAAACACAGTCCAACTTTGGATAACATTTAAACAGATTGATTTTGAGGTCTGCCTCAGGAATAGAAAGAACACCCTGCTAGATATGTCTGGATGGGATAGGCGGAAGGTTTTAAAATTATTTAATGTCTGCACTTTTGTTGGTTGTTTCAGTTAAAAAGATATTTAAGCTCACTTAATCAGGAAAAATAACTGGCTATAGTTTTCATTTTTAGGGTTAATCATTTAATAATGCCTTAAAATTAATATAGTAAATTTAAAGCTGAAAATTCATTTAATTTTTTAAAAATTCTGAGTTTTTAAACATGATGAAGTCTAATAGTTTCTGCTATGTATAACTCTTCATATAAACAGCTTAATATTTGATAATTTGGCTAATCCTAATTCAGTTTAAAATAGAGCTTTTCTAAAAGAAAAGAGATGAAAAGGTGCAGAGGCGCGGTGAATTGAGCCGTAATCAAGATGCGTCCTGCACCTTTGACAGGCATCCACATGGCTATGCGCATCATGCATTGCGAGCACATACTAATAAAAATGCATTTAAAGAATCACTTTTAACCAATTGTTTTATGTTTATTTATTTATTTCTTAACCAATTGTTTTAGCAATCTGTTTTTATCATTTGAGGTGTTTATTAATCAGAAGTCATTGAGTTCAGCCACTATTATAGATATAACATATAAAATAAATATACTTTTCAAATTGCTTATCAAAATTTTTTATTTTTTAGTAGTATTATTATTATTTTTTCTTTTTATATTAGGAAAGAGTCTGCAAAGTGTTCAGGGTCTCTTTTTACTAGATTGGACTCATAGTGATCCGCCTGTTTACGGCCTCCCAAGAGCTGGGAATGGAGGTGTGTGCCATCCCACCCAATCTCAATTGCAGTTTCAGGCACCTTGGGGATGGGGCCCTCGTAGCTGGCCTAGGGATTGAAACCCTGGCTCCTGCATCTGCTTGCAGGTGCTTTAATCCACTGAGCTACTTGGCTGGCCCTTATCAAAAATTTTTAGAGTGATTCAGAAGTGGAAACTTATAAAGTTTGTACACTATGCCTACTTAGAATATTTCTAAGAAACTGTTGTACACAAAGAACCTGAGAAAAACAATATATATAATTTTAAAGTGCATCACTAAGAATAATTATTAATGTCAAAAATATAAAAGGACTTTGAAAATATAGTAAGGGATTAGAGCTATTATGTTAAAAATCAACTCCAATTCTTATATCCCTTATAAGAGAATATAAAATCATTCAGTGTCATACATACTGAATTTATCCTTCATCTTCAATAAAAATAATAATAATAATAAAAGAAAAAAATAAAATATATTCACATTTTTCTGAAAATGAATAATGAATTTCATGTTAAATTTGAAGATAAATAAAGAAGACAACTTCTCATTCAAAAATGCAGTTCTTAAAAATTCTGAGAGTCAAAACTTAATAATGCACATAACATGCCCATTGCACTATGAATGTAGGTCCTCAGAAATTTTCCTGTTTATAAGAATTCTCATTTCTGACTGTATTCAAAACCATTTATTGAACTAATGTTCAGAATATCTGCTAGCAGAACACCTTACAGAAATAGAGATATACCTGTTTACATTAACTGGTCTTTTATCTTTTATTTTATAATTTAATAGCTTAGTCAGGTGCCAATATGCTATTATTTTCAGTGGTAAATCAATTTCAGAAAGTATTATCATTTCTAATATTATGGCATAAAAGTGATTTTTAAAGTGTTATCCATGAATTTTTTTTACAAGATCTTCAGTTTATCACTATTTCTAAAGGGTACTCTCAATCCCTATCAAAGCAAACTTACTTGTTATTCGATGCGTAACATTTTTTTCTGAGTTCTGCTCTAAATTTTCAAAAATAAAATTTTATTATACAAGCAATAGCATGAAGATAATAGAAAAAGCTTACAGATTTCTAGACCATGTTTTACCCGTTAGACTTTGATGCTTAGATAGATTAGACACACAATTTACGCGCTCAAATCTGAAATAATCATCATAAAATTTATCTTGATACCCCCAGATAGTCACAATAATTTAAAAATATACATTTTAACTTTATATTTTTTGATTTATTCTTTTGTATTTTTTTTAATTTTTGTGTAACCAGGGATTGAACTCATGCCCTTGTGCTTGACAGGGAAGCACTTATTCTACTGAGCCACCTCCTGGGCCCCTACATTTGAACGTTAAAACATTACCTGGAATGAATGTGGAAAATGCTTATAAATATGTTCAAATGAAAGATTTTTTGTTTTGTTTTATTTTTTTTTATTTTTTTATTTTTTGTCTTTTTTGAGTCAGGGTCTCGCTCGCTATGCAGCTCAGGCTGGCCTTCAGCTCACTTTGTAGCTCAGGCTGGTCTCGAACTCACAACAATCCTCCTGCTTCAGCCTCCTGAGTGCTAGGATTACAGGCCTGCGCCACCACGCCTGGCTCTTGTTTTATTTTTATATGGCTCAGAATTGTAGCAGCCCTCCTGTCTCAGACTCCCTAGCCCTGGGATTACAGACTTGTGCCACACTGAGTGGTTTCAGTAGCTGGCATGGCAGGCCCAGAGTCTGCAGGCTGGCCCAGCATGTGGTACTGGGGGTTGAACTTGTGACCTTCTGCTTGCTAAGCAAGTGCTTGTTCTACCAAGCTATCTCTACAGCCCTATCAATGAAGGTCCTAAGAAGAAAATTTATACGCAAAAAGATTTACATACAAAGTTCTTCTTGATATATGCCTAATATTAAAGTCATTAAAATTAATTTAAAAATTACATACCACTGCAAATAATAAAATTTGTCTTAGGCAGCTTTCACATTGGTGGACATGATAATTATTATCTCCAACTTGAAGAAGAAGCTTACTTTGGCTCACTGAAGTGAAGGCTCAGAATGTCCGTGGATGGCTGGTTCTAAGGCAGAAGGCTCAGCACAGCAAAGACGCGTACTTCATGGAGGCTAAGGAGCAAAGCAGGACAGTGCCTCAGGGGAGGGGGCGAGGCACGGACTGTACCTCAACGGAGGCCTCCATTTCTCAGTCTGACACACCAGCCATGTTTCAACCTTCCACTGGGAGGCTTTCAAGCCGTTGTAGTAGAGAGGCTCAGGTATAAATGTCACATCCTGCTCCCAGGCATCTCGAAAACTGAACAGTATACTTCCTTAAAACACCCCAGGCAAGGGGTCAGGAAGATGGCTCAGTGGAATAAGCGCTCAAGGGCAGAGTTCAATCCCTGGTTCCACCAAAAAAACACCTGATAAGCACTGGTCCTGTTTAGGCCGACTTAGGGACCAGGAGTTCAATCTCTGGGCCTACCATGGTGGCCCCACCCCCAGGGCCTGCTGAGATGGCCTTTGACCCTGGGCATGGTGCTGGAGTTTGTAATCCCAGCATTTGGAAAGCTATGAACAAGCAGATCACTATGAGTCTGATCTACACAGTGAGACCCTGTAAACCCTGTCCTAAATACAAAAAGAAAAAACAAAGAAAAGGTAACATGGTCAAAGTTACCACCTTTACCCAACATAATGCAAATATTTTCTTCCCTGTAATCCAAAACACAATCTGCTTTCCCAAAATTTCAATAACATTTTTCAGTACTCTAATTCAAAGTAGCATCTGAGATTCAAGGCAAACTAACAGAATCTGTACAAAATAAATAAATAGTAATTTTTTAAAAGTCAACATAATCTTCAGGTACAATGGCACAAGTTACTAATTACCATTCCAAAGTAGAATAGGGACAGAAAAAGACTGAACCAAAAATGGTCAGTTGTAGAAACATTAAATATTATAACTGCATATCTGGCATCTGACATTCATTGCTGTGAGATGCAAGCTCCAGAGACTTTGGTCAGCCTAGTCTCTTATGTCTTCGGCAGCTTTAGCCTGGATGGACACCCTCCTGAATGGGCTCTTTTCATAGCCTGCCACCTTCAGCCACAGGTGCTCCATGTCCCTAGCGTCTCTAGCTTCCTGCGGTCTCCACTAGAACCTTGGTTTTATTCCCACACTTTCACACACTGACTTCCCCTCCTCAGGCCTTCCTTTTCTGATCAAAGCCTTCTAAATTTCATTGCTTACATTGTGCCTGTTATTAAAACCAGTGCACGTGGACAATGCCTTCATCTTGAACAACAGCAGAAGCAGCCAATGAGTGTCTGAATGGTTTATTAGGTCACAGTGAGTCCTGTAAAATGAATTCTCTAAGTTTTCTTTCCCCAGCAAGGAGCCCCAGGACTCTTTTCTCATTTTGTTTTGACACATTTGAACCTGTGATGGGTGTGTTTCTGAAATACCATTAAGACATCTACTGGTCTGATACAAAGTACTTGGTTGATTTAATAGCACTAAGTTCCTCCATAGCCACATTGCATTTGGCTAAAGTTTTATACAGTGTTCCTTCAGGGGCAAATTTAACTTTTTTTGCATTGTCCTGCTCTACTTTTTCCTTCTAATTATTACTATATATCTGATTAAAAGAAGTCAGATATTCTAATGGTCTTACCTGAATACTGACGTGCTTTGAAATTTCATCTATAATATCAGTGTGTCCACCAAATTTAACCTCACCCCCCAGCAAAGTCTCAGACTCCTGCCAAATTTTCTACCAGAGTGTTATAGCTATAGCCTCCATTTCAACAGCCAATGAAGTCAAAGCAGCTTCACTCTGCTAAGCCCTCCATGACGAGATTCCTCATTGAAACTTGCTCTGTACTGACTGTTCCGATGCAATGAGGTCAGTTAAGCCTTTGTTCCTTTAAATTGTATACATCAAATATCACATCTCAGAGACAAGAAAACAGACTAATGCAGAAAACTGATACTGATTTGGGATCTCCTGTGAATGTGCCTGACCTTGTGGTTCAGAAGTCTATAAATATGTTGTAAAAAACTGTGATAAGTTTATTGGAAAGTTCGGGAGCTGTAATTTGGTAAAGTTAATTTGGCAATGCATTATTCCTACCTGTAACATGAGCCTAGACTCTTTTCCATATTCCTATCAGAATTCTGGTTTCCTCAGCTCTGCCTGTTATTACTCATCATACTGTTCACAGTATTTCTGGGCTGCTCTCTCTGACAGGCTTCTAAACCACAAGGTCAGGCAAATTCACAGCACCCCCCAAATCAGTATCAGTTTTCTGCATTAGCCTCCTTTTGTGTCACTGAGACATAATATTTGATGTATACAATTTAAAGGAATAAAAGATCTAACCTCATTACATCAGGAGACCCAGTGCGCAGCAAGTTTCATATCAGAAAACATAATGGAAGACCTAGCAGAGCAAAGCCGCTTAGCTCTTAGCGGGTGAGTGGCAAACCAGGTGAAGAATGCCAGGGAGAGAGGCCAAGAGACATATAATCCACGAAGTCACACCCCCGTGAGCCACCCAGAAGGATCCAGGAGCATGCTTTGCTAATCTTCTAGGTGTTTCTTAATGAAATGAAATTAACATATCAGGATTAATAGTTACAACCTGGAAAATATTTTTGTTAGTGGGAATCCCTTGCAAATGTCAGTGAAGTGTTAGTGTTGCTTTTCAGTTTCATGAGGCATATAATTTTTTTAATTTTTATTTATTTTATTTTATTTTGTTTTATTGAGAAACAAATAGCAATGAGACCGTATCAAAACTGATTAATAGGACAGTTTCAATAATTAATACATTGTACATTGTTATCTTCTTAGTGGTTATCCATAGTACCAGAAGCACACAGGATATCCTGTCCAAACATTATTAGTACAAATCTTTCTTTTTATTGAATTAAGTGAAGGTAGCCATATCTATCCTAACTATTCTGCCCATACAAATACAAAATGGTCCTTCCTTTGTAGCCCCTTTTTTTCATTTAGTCCTGTAGGAGATGTGTATTCCATTGGCAACTAAATACTATAGGTGCGTGAATTCAGCAAAATAACCAAACACAGTGCAGCAGTCCGCAATAGCAGTGGGTTATCCGCAGAAGTTGTTGACTTGAGCCTTTCACAGCTCGGCATATTAATATGGCTTTACTTTTATACCTTGTTTTTATACTTTTCTGCTGGATGGGTAAGACCAAGGTAAAGCAAGTCCCATATAACAAGAATTGTAACTTTTGTATCTGATAAGGTCAGTCAGGTACCCTCAGGATTTATCCTGAAACCTCATACCGCACTTTGTAGATCCTGTGCCAGTGTGTCAGCCTGTGGATGAGTCATGGCCATTGCTGAGGCATGTATTTTGTTATGTAGAAGAAATTAATTTGTATAAATACAGTTAAAGATTGTTAATATTTGCAGACTTCATAAAATTCCCCAAATCTTTGCCTGCCCCAGAATCAGAAAGATATTCACATATATTATCTTTTAATTGTATAATTTTTTGTAGTTTTTTTTTCTACATAGCTGGAAACTTATACTAGGGTTTTGTATGAATGGAGAAGCTAACTTAAATAAATTTTAAAAAACACAAATGAGAAACTGTCTCAGAATGATTAAATGATCAAATAGTCAAACCTCATTTAGTAATTGGTCCTTTAAAAATTAACCAAATTTCTATGTACATGTTTATCCACCTCAGGAAAATTAATTTTGTTCTAAGACATAAAATACATAATTTTTAATTATTATTAGGCTTGCATAACTTTGTGGTAGTATTTTTCAACATCAAGTTTGACCATTTTATCTTCTGCCTTAGAGATTTCTTGACTGTTGAACTCCACTTTTTTTTTTTTTGGTAGAACCGGGTATTGAACTCAGACCCTTGTGCTTGTCAGGGAAGCATTTATTCCACTGAACCATCTCCCCAGCCCCTCCATTGTTCTTTAATACATCTTTGAAAAATTGGTTGCCCAATTAGTTTGAAATTACACTAATGCTTAATTTAATCTTTAAAATATGAGATGTCCTATTGTGTGATAATAATTTTCTTTTTGCTAAGTATTGACAAATATTTCTTAGTGGATAACATGTCAGGGCCCTGAGACAGAGTAAGGTCACAGTGCCACAGAGTAAGGAGACAGGCTCCATATGCATTACTCAAGGCGCCAACCAGCTGACATGCACTATGGAGCGTGTTCTACTATTCTTCTAGTCCAAATCCCAAGCCAATCAAGTCAGTAAATGAAGCTTAATTGTCACAGTGATATTCATTAACTCTTTAGGAAAAAAAAATACCCACACTTAATAACAATGCAATGAAAGGTAATTAACAACACTGATATAGTTTAGATATTAAATATCCCCTAAACACCCATATGCCAAGGTTGGCCCTACACACAAAAGCTAGGAATTAGGGTAGCCTTTAGCAGAAAGTTTTGGTCTTAGATCAGTGGAGGCTTGAGTTCTTGGGAAATTGTATCACACTGCTATTTTACTTTGGGTTTCCTGATTTCTAGGGACAGCACTTCTGGTCCATCTTGCGTTTCTGTAATTATGTGCTCCCTCCACAGATCCGAGGTAACAGGGTCATTTAATCATAGAACAGAAACTTCAAATCCAGCAGCCTAAATAATACTTGCCTCTTTATAGGTTTATTATCATAAGAATTTTGTTATAGTGATGGGAAGCAGACACTACTAATATAAAAGAAAAAAATATTATACTAGCAAAATTTAAAAATAATAATATCAAAGGATATTAAAGTTTTAAGAAAAGATGTCCTCCTATTTATTATCTAGGCATGAAAACCAGTGCATGAAAGCCTTTAGTGTCTATTAAAAGGTATAGAATTATTCACTTCAAGAGAAGTTCTTTTCATAAGCAATTTGACTCACTAATAGAAGCATTGGGTACAGTTTGGCTTCTGGTTCTGAGCTCTGTATTAGGTGACTAACATGACCTGGACATTTTCCTCAGAATTATTAAACAAGTAAGTTCATGCACTGAGGTACCATATATGTGTATCCACAGATCGAACAATTCAACAATTCTGTGATTATAGCCTGCACTTAAAAAATATTAAAAATAATTGTTGTTAAGGAGATAGCTTAGTGGCATAAGCACCTGTCTGGAAAGCACAAGGTCCTGAGTTGATCCCCAGAACAAAAACAAAAAAGAAAATAATTGCTGAAAAAAATTAAAAAATTTCTCTGGTACAAATATATCTATATGAAAGCATCATAATAGGACATGTAGTTATTTAAAAACACAGACAAAGAAAAACACCCGAGACACACTTCTTAACCATAGACATCATGTGTAATCAAAGGCCGGGGAGAAGGCTCAGTAGAATAAGCACTTCCCTGGGAAGCACAAGGGCCTGAGTTCAATCCCCAGTTCTGAAAAAAAAAAAAAAAAAAAAGAAAATTTCTCTATTTTTAAGTCATGAGTTTCAATTGATTATGACTCTTTTTATGTATTTGATACAAAGTCTCACTAGATACTGATCATTTTATTTTCACTTTCCCCAGCACTGGGACTGCGGGTGTGCACCACCATGCCTGGTCTCAGTCTCCAGCTCAACGCACCTGGGGGTGTGCAGGAATGGAACTTTATTCCCTGTGTTATCTAAACAGGCAATTAAGACCCCTGAGTTATATTGCTGGGCCTTATGACTCAGATTTACCTTGAGAAAAAGATCTACTTTTTTATTTTATTAGCAACACAGATCAGGTGATCAGATGCTATATTCAGTGTGAGCTGTGATATTAACAAATGTTTTCTCTGTGGTTTCTTCTTTATAACATAGATAAAACTATAGACATTATGGGGTCCATGTAAAACCGCATGTGCTCAACCATTAAAATTATCCAAATACAATGATTTTGTTTCCTTATTTTCATTGATATTTAACTAATATTAAGAATTCCTCCTCAGTTATGAAAAGACTGGTTTCACTGTAACTCAAAGAAATAACTGCACTGTTGGTATTTTCATCATCTGTTTCAGTTTAGCTTTAGTACAGGAAGGTTTCTAACTGATCTTGTAGGTTTTCACGTGATCATTGCCTAAAGTTGAATGATTGTTTCAAATTCAGAAATTTTAAAAATTTATATGATGTGTGTCATAAGCCCCAGCATATGGAGAGAAAGTTTGAGAATCGGCGCTTGAAATTTAGTCTCTGTGATATCATTACTGGTATGATTTTATGAGGTGCCAAAAAGTAGAGCTGCAGGCCATGGGTCTTGGGACAACAAGTTTCAGGGCAGTTTTGAAGTTTTGTTTAGAAAATCTTTGCCCAATGAGGCTTACCAACATCTTTTGCTTCCCTGAAGAAGAGCCTAAAGTACTCTTAAATTGTATCTCAGATTTATTCTTGCAAGGTTTTCATTAAAGCACTGTGTCACTTTTCTACAGATGCATAAGGGCAGAGTGGTACAAATTATATCTGTAAAATTTCATTTTTGATATACTATGATATTTTATTTGCTGTAAATTAAACTTTGATTTAAGCTTCTCACATTCAACCCTTTTAGTAGGAGTCACATGCTATCATTTCAATCTAAATTTGATTACTTAAAATTAAGTAGTGTTAAACATTCTATAACACTATGCAATTCAATCATGTGATAGCAGTATGTTAGTGATTTCCTTAATAGGCAGGTAGATATAGAAAATTTCCCTAATTGCAGAGTCTTTTAATTGGACAGGTTTGATGTAGATGTCTCACATAGATTTTTCTACATTTAGCAAAATTTCTAAGTGACATTGTGTACTTCCATTAGAACAGGTGGTATAAAATATTTGTTTAGTTTTTATGACATTATTAGACATTAGTGATCTTTCCTTGGGTCAAAGCATTAAAGATTTTTCTATTATTTTATGGAATAGTTGTATAACTATAAAACTCTATTTATATTGAAATGTTAGTCTGAAGGATAGTGAGGTTAAATCTAACTGCATATCTTGCAGGGCAATAATAAGCTTCTCTTCTAGAGAGTTAACAACCTAAGTTTCAGCCAACATTTTGGCCCTAGCCTTTCAAGGTCAGTGAAGACTCAGGACATAGGAGAACCTGTACTGTAACATCCTGTAACTCAATTGTGTCCCAAATTTTTTGATCAAGAAGATTATGGGGCCACAGAGGAAGGTGATCAAAGATGTAGAGTGGGCTAAGGAGAGTCACATGGAGAGAAAACATTCTCTCAGGCTTTCACAAACAGAAAATTGGTCAAGTAATGGCTGTGACTCATCCACTTGGCTGACATTGACAAAGGCTTTACAAATTGTGTAAGAGAGTTTCAGAATAAGTCCTAAGGGGACTTGACTGATCTTGTCAGACACAAAAGTTAAATTTTTTGTTATGTAGGTCTTGCTTTATCTTGGTCTTAAACATGTAGTGGAAAAGGGTAGAAACAAGATATGAAAAGTGAAGCCATGTAAATATGCTGAGCTGTGGAAGGCTCAAGTCAACAAATTCTGAGCTTGCCAGTCCTGTGGATAACCCACCAGTATTATGGACTACTGGACTATATTGGAATATTTTGGTGAATTCATGCACCTACAATATTTGGATGGCAATTTAATACCCATTGCCAAAACTAAACAAAAAAAGAGATATAAATGAAGGACCATTTTGTATCTGCATATACAAAGTAGTTATGATAGATATATAGCTACTTTCTCTTAATTCAATAAAAAGAAATATTTGTACTAATAGTGTTTGGACAGGATATAATGTCTGCATCTTGTGCTTGAATGACTACTACAAAAACAACAATATGCAATGTATTAATTGTTATAACTCTCTACCAACCTGTTTGAAACTGTCTCATTGCAATTTTTTCTCAAAAAAATAATAAAAAGTAAAGGAAAATGAAATGTTATTCTGAGATTCATTATTAAGAAAGTTATAATTACATTATTATTTATTTTAGTATTTTTCATATATATAACTTTGTTTATATTGTATAATTATTATGAAGATTAAAGTGTAACTTAGTTTCTTTTCTTTTTGGGGGGGGCAAGACTGGAGATTGAACTGAGGCCCTTGTGCTTGCCAGGGAAGTGCTTATTCTTTGAGCCATCTCCCCAGGCCCTCAAAAGTATAACTTTTAATGGAGTAAATGTATATGTATATTGCTACTATGCCTTGAAAATTGATCATAGGACCTTGTACTTGCCAGGCAGACATTGCTCAGATGAGCTATATCCCCAGACCTCTAAATATTGCTCTTTTTCCTTAACCTTCTGAAACATAATCAAATGAGACATTTTTTGTATTAAGAAAAAAATGTAAATATATTTCCATAAAATGCAGTTATTAACTTTACTGGATCTTCCATTTTTTTCTTTCTTATCTTGGGGTCCCAACAAGATTTTCAAGTTGGTGTCTAAGTCTTTTCATAGGATGCTAGACTCTTACACTACCCTAATATAAGAGAATGTTCTACAAGTATGTTATCAAGTTAATTTTCTCCTTTTATTATTTTTTTATTTTATTAATTTTATTTCAAAACAAATAGCAATGAGAGAGTTACAAAACACAGTAGTAGGAAAGTTTCAATAATTAATACATTGCATTGTGTTTTCTTTGTAGTGGTTATTCATAGTTCAAGATGCAGACATGATATCCTGTCCAAATACTATTATTACAAATCTTTCTTCTCATTGAAGTAAGAGATGATAGCTGTATATCTATCCTAACTGTTTTGTATATAAAGATATAAAATGGCCCTTCATTTGAATCTCCATTTTTGTTTAGTTTTGCCAGAGATGGGTATTCCATTGACATTTAAATATTGTTGTTGCATGCGTTTAGCAAAATAATCCAATGTAGTCCAGTAGTCCATAATAGTAGTGAGTTATCTGTACGACTAGAAATGTCAGAAGTTGTTGACTTGAGCCTTTTACAGCTCAGAATATTAATATAGCTTTACTTTTTATACCTCGTTTTTATACTATTCTGCTGGATAGTTAAGACCAAGATAAAGCAAGACATATGTAACAAGAATTGTAACTTTTATATATGACAAAGTCAGTCAAATCCCCTTAGGATTTATCTTGAAAGCCTGTACCATACTTTGTAGATCCTTTGTCAGTGTCAGCCATGTGGATGAGTCACAGCCATTACTTGACCAATTTTCTGTTTGTGAAAGCCTATGAGAATGGTTTCTCTCCATGTGATTCTTCTTAAGGACACTCTACACCATTGATCACTTTCTTCTGTGGCCCAATAATCTTCTTGGTCAGAAGATTTGAGACACAGCTGAATTACAGGATGTTATTGTACATGTTCTCATTTGTCCTAAGTCCTCACTGATATTGAAAGGCTACGGCCAAAATGTTGGCTGTCCATATAGCTCTTCTTTTTCTTTCATTTTTGATCTACAAACTTAGCTTGTTAACCCTCCAGAAGAGAAGCTTAATGATATTATTACCCTAAAGCATAGGCAGTTGAGCTGATCCTCACTATCTGTCTGAATATCAAAAAATATCTTATACCTAACATGGAACAGGTATTTTCCATCAAGTATTGATATGTTAAACTTTAATTCCCTATGGAATGTAAAGAAAAAAAGATGAAAAAATATTTAAATAAAATAGGAATAAACAATTACATAGTTTTACAAAGTAATTTAGAAGTCTAACCATATACAGCATTGTAGCAGGACAGATCTATGATGTTTTCTTCTTTCTCTCTTGTTTTCATTTATTACCATTTAAAAAAAAAATTAGTTGAGAAACATAGCAGTAATTTGTATGACATGACAAGCAATATGTATTTAGAAGACCAGAATTACAGGCATTCCATACCTGACCCTACTAATAAACATTGCTATCTTCAGTGTAGTTGCTTAGTTCACAGGTGTCAGCATTTATAGTTAGTCGGTGTGAGTATCTCACACTTACTGCTAGGTTCAAAAACCTGCTGAAGATTTTCAGGGTTATTGCCTCAAGCAACTTGTGCTTTTAAATGTGTGCCTTTACCCCTGTCATGTTTCCTAGCTTTTAGCCTTGCCCTCTCTTTGTTGTTTAATCCTCAATTGCTCATTTAGTTCTTACAATAGAGAGACCGTATGATATTTACACATGTGGGTGTGATTTATTTCACTTACCCGTATATCTTCAAGTGGCATCCACTTAAATATAAAGGCTTCAAATTTATCATTCTTTATATCTGAGTAGTAGGCCATTGTATAAAAGTACCACATCATTTTCATCCATTCCTCAGGTGATGGGCATCTTGGTTGTTTCCAAGATCTGGCTGTCACACATTTTGCTGCTATAAACACAGGCACACAGGACTCATCAAGTACTTTTGCTGTCCCACAACTGAACTTTGATCTTATTTCTATAAACCTTGTCTTTCTTTTACTGTAAATACTTTTAGAGAAAAATCTTAACAGTAACTTTTCTTCTGTTCTCATAGTAATATCAATTTTTCACTAAAATAACATAGTATAAATGGCTAAGAAATATGAATAGGACTAAAATGTACCCAACTATATAGATGATTTAACATAGTTACATATGAAAAAAACTAAAGTCACAAAGACTAAAACAGACTATAACTTTGTTTATATTGTATAATTATTATGAAGATAAAAATGTAAATTTGAATGGAGTACATATATGTAAATTGAATAAATAAATGGAATAATTAATGTGGAAATTATAAATAAATATATTGCTAAATATTTGCACAGTTTTAAGAGTAATGAAGTCATAAGTTATTGTGTCATTTTAGCTTACTGGTTGTTATGCTTTGTGCCCAGCTGTGCACCCCAAACCTCATGCAGTCATGAAGGCTGGAACAACCAAGAGAGAGGTAATCTTGGCAGAGCTGCATGATCTGTGGGGGACTTTTTATGTCAACAAAAGGACAGTTTTGATGGTTTGTCCCTGGCTCATGTCCAAGATGCAAAATTGGGCAGAACTGTTTCTGTGGTTTGGCCTTGGCTCACAGCCAAAAGGAAATGATCTTGGAGTGAAGGTGAGGGTTCTGACTTATCATCCTCTAAAGCCAACAGAGAGAAAAATCTGGCTACTTCTCTAGCTGGCAGTAGACCCTAGCATCATCCACATAGTGTTGGTTGTAGGTGTATGCAAAATGCAACAGTTCTGAGGTTAAAACGACTTTCACTAAGGCCTGGGAAGCCAGGCAGTGTGTCCCTTGGAGGACAATGTGTGAAATTGTGAATGAAAAGCCTACAGTGTAGTAGAGTCCTAACTTAGCATTTTCAACTTTGTTTTAGGAAAGAGGGCAACAAAGTCATCTGGCTGCTTCGGGCTGGCTGGAGGTGGTAAGGGATCTGAGTCTGGGCATCAAGACGAGTCACAGGAGGGGTAGAGTAGTCTTCTGTTGAGTCTTATTGGGGTAAGAGTAGTCTGAGAGAAGCATTTTGTTAAATTTTGGGTTGTGAATCTGGTGACAGTAATGTGGATGAGGAAAATGAAGCAGAGACTACCACAAGCACAACAGCAAGCCCTCTGAGAGGCCCTAGAAGGGGAAGGAGCCAAGGGAAGACAAAGTTCCCACATACCTTGTGCACCCCATTCCAGGGAACCTCTTAGGGTGGTCCCAAATCCTGTAGCTCCCAGGATTGCTCCTAGAAAAGCTGTGCCTACCAGGACTCCCATATGAGTGGCCCATTTTATCCTATATAGAATTGGTGTATTTTTAAGAAAGGGGGCATCTTGAAACTCTGAGTCTGTGTAGATACTGAAATTATGGTTTAGAGTCACTGGAATGCACTGGAGGTATAAGGAAAGGCGAGGAAATATCAACATACTGAGAAGAAACTTCTGTGTGCACATTTTGTGTTGCTTGTCTGGAAATATTTTGAATCAATTGAGTTTGTTGCAAAGGAAGCCAGTAGAGTTTCCCTGGGAACATGTAAGGTTATGGGAAGAGGTCAGTAGTAAAAGAGAGATATCAATAGCTAAAGTTTTCTCAGAGGGGGCAGATATATATATATATTGGTGAGTATGGTCAAGATGGCCATGAGATCAGGCCTTAGAATGGACATGCACAGATAACATGCAGTGAGGTTAGTGGCCTGGTTAGGAGAGTTCTTGGGTTGAGGAAGTTGGACAGGATGATGGTTCATGATTAAAGGACACAGGAGGAGAAGCAAGAAGGGAATCTCTGAGCTGGATGTGTCATTATTCCATGACCATATTGAGGGGAGGAGTATTGATTTTTTAGTTTTTGAAAACCATTGGTAGGGAGGTGACAAATGATGGGATTGAATCCTCTAATATTTGGAGGCAATTGGGTATTGGAGAATGCAGGGAAAGATCATAGGATCTCTGAGGCATACTAGTATAGGAATAGCATGTGTGGAAAGAGGAGGGCTGGAAGTGTCTCAGTATGTGGTAAATAACGGAAGAGGGAGAGAGGAGTTAGTTGTGTACTGATGTTAGGTTCATAGGATGAACACTGTAGGGAGAGGTGAGAGACACATGGAGCTTTTGGAAGAGATCTCTTCGCATGAGTGGTATGGAGTAGGTTGGGCTTACAAGAAAATTATGAGTGAAGATCAGTGTCCGGAGTCAGCAGGGAATGGGCCTGTCTGAAGGAGTCATGTGAGTCAGCCATCAACACTCTGTATGGAGACTGCAGATCTGATATAGTGACTTTAGCACTCATGAAGAACTGTGGTAGCTGTATCAGCAAGAAAAGTTCTTTTTTTTTTTTTAGTTTTTTTCTGTTTTGTTTAACCTGAGATGTCCAGTGAGACTTGGGACTCTGACAAAAGGAACGTGATGTGGGCCATGGACCCCAAGCTCTGTTATTCCTCTTTAGCAGCAGCAAGACCAAGAAGGTCAAGAATTGATGACCCTAGCTGTAGTGAGCTTCCCAATGAGGATGAGAAATTGTATTACTTACTCGTTTTCTGGTAGACAGAGCAGTTGCATTTCCAGTGACCCTCGACCTTGTAGATGGAACAAGATCCCAGTGATAACTGTATGATGGGGTGGGCTCATGCCCAGTGTCCTTTTTTGCCACACTTGAAACTTTCCAGAGAGGGATCAGGTGATAGAATTGTTCAGGAACCTTGTTAAGATCCTACTTTGATGAGAGTCCCAAATGTCACAGCCAAAAGTTGGCTTGGTCTCTATTATTAAAGACACAGAAAATCAGATTAAGTAAGTCTTCCTGTGGAGAGTGAGGGCAGAGATCTGTCTTTTTAGCATGATGTGAATGTCAGGAGTAGATTGAGATATAAAATAGGAATTAGTAACTTTATCAAGCACTTTGAAAGACAGTGTGACCAGAGAACTGATATTTCTTATCTGCTATGGATATTTTGGCAGCTAAATTCCTGTAGAATGCTAACAGACACTAGTTATACTTTTAGAGAACATTTGACATCGATGGTCATATATAGCCGTGTCATATAAGTCATAACAGATGATGAAATCTCCATTTTGTTTAGGTATCTCTAAATCTAATGGCACATACACAGAATATATATCATATAAATATTGGTTATAAATGTCATTTGACTGATGTCCTCATGTTGCCTTGACATGAGCCTCTTATAAAAATCTGAAACATAAGAGAAAGGCATGAATATATTTAATGTATCAATAGCATCTTATACTAGAAAACCTTATTTTAATTAAAAAAACTTTATCTTTCAACCACTGATTCTTGTTTAATTTTAAACTAATTCTGATATCACTTAAACCAGCAGTAACTTAGGGGAAAGCATGTTTAAGTCTATATGCTGAAGCTCAAATAGAAAGAGGAACAGCTATTCATGGAATGACATATAAGCACATAAACGAAGGACACAAATGATCATCATCATTATAAAATCAGAGTGCTTCAAATATATTTCTGGACAGGCTAAATTATGATGACCTTTTAAGTTTGTAATTACGAGAGACTAGTCAGAACTTTTGTAGGTCCATTAGCAAAGTCTCTTATGAGAATTTAAAAACCTTAAAAACTCTTATTTATAGTTACCAAGTTTGAGTAGGCACAAGCAAACTGAGCAGAGTATAAGGATTCGGCACATCGGAACAGAGGGGCACTGGCAACTCACCAGTCCTGGGCTTGCAGGCTGACAAGAAGGGCATTCTAGGGGTGGGGGTAGAAAGCAGAGACTCACAATCTCTTTCTTGTGGATCTAACAGGACACTGCCTGCTGAGGTGGCTAAGGGGTCAGGGAAGTGAGGGGCAGTGTTTGCTTGGTGGGGTATTATTCTGCCTTTAGCTCAATTGCAGAGAGAGGAGCTCATGCTGTTGGGGGAAAATGTGTCATTAGTTGTTCCTGGATCATACTTTGTCTCAAAGTGAGAAACTTTGAGGAAAAAGAGACCATAGCTGCAAGTTTGGCGAAGCAATGCAGGAACAACAGGCACCGCCAGATGAGAAAAAAGCATGGGAGAGAGAGCAAAGAGAGAGAAAGGTATTTTCCCAGGCCGTGAAAGTTGAGAGGTCAAAAGATGAAATAGCATATGTGTGAGCATATGACAGTGGTGGCTCTGGTGGTGACACTGTGGGACCGGGTGTAGAGGAATTTGATTTGTGTGGGATAGAGAGGAGGCTGGCAGGCAGACAGAGAAAGCTGAGATTTTTATGGACTTTTGGTAGGGGTGGAGTTTGAGGAGCAGTGGGAAAGGAGGCTTGCAGACGGAGCTAAGGTGGAGGATTTTGATGGCAGTTTGGGGGAAAAGAGTCATCCAGGGGTTCTGGGGATAGTGGGAAGATTTTGCCCGTGGGAAAGGATCTGAGTGGGGCTCAGTAGGGGCTTTGGCTAAGAGGATCTGTCGGGCACTCCAACATAGGCAAAGTTCTGGGTGATTGCAGAGGGAGAAGGAACTAAGGACATAGGGGGCCTCAGACCATTTTCCATTGCAGTGACAAAAGTTATCTAAATCTGTGAGGGTGTCATAATTAAGAGTTCCCTTGGGGAGCCAAACAGGCTCATTGTCCAATTTATATTGTGGCCAGGAAGTCTGACAGAGAAAAGTGAGGCTTTTGTTTCAGCTCGGACAGTCTGAGGTATCCCCTGAGCATTGATCTGAGACAAGAGAGAATAGAGGTGTGGGTAGAAGGAGCAGAATGGTGCTACTTATAGTGGAAAGAATACAGATGAGAGTGATGGGGGATCTGCCTGTTTGTTCACTAGTTTAAGCGCTTGCTTGTGCAAACATAGTTAGGCACAGGATACCACCATTCGATCCTCAGTTCCATGTGCCTTACCAGACCCACCCTTAAGGCAGCCAGAGCTAGCCAGACAAAAAAGAATCCTCAAATAAGAGTGCTAGAGGTCCAAAGGATGTTAAAGACAGGTATCATTCAAGCTGAATCCCAAAAGGGACAAGAGACCAGTGCCCTCTGAACAGGCATCCCTGGCTGGAAAGGAGGTCAAATCAAAAAGAGGTGTGCCTCCACATTTTCACATGACTTGTGAGATGAGTGTGTGAGGCGGACAGGCATGAAGCCAGAGAGAGCTGTCAAGGAATGATATTTATTTTCAGGACGCCTAGAGAAGGAAATGAAATGAAAGTATGAAAAGCAATCTTGTAGGGGCTAAAGTTGGGAGGGAGTGGCATAGCACAGAGAGTTCCAAGGGAGAAATGGCCCTTTTTTGTTCCCACTCCCCAATAAGTTGGACAATATTTATAACTATATATACAAGATAGTAAGGATAGATATACAGCTACTTTCTCTTAATTCAATGAGAATAAAGATCTGTACTCTTAGTATTTGGAAGGAATATCATGTCTGCACCTTTTACTATGAATAACCACTAAGAAGATAACAATATACAATGTATTAATTATTGAAACTGTCCTATTAATTGGTTTTGAAACTGTCTCTATTTGTTTCTCAATAAAATTAATAAAAAAACAAATCAGAGAAAAAACATAGGAGAGGTCTGTATTTTAACATAGATTGAATCAGTAATGAGGGGATACTCACAGAATTAGGTGTTGTGGGCGTTCAGGTCAGCAAGGGAAGCCTGAGACTCACAGTTCACTCGGAGGGGTTGGCAGTGGACCACAGCAAGACTCTTGTTGGGAGGAACCAGCGGGGACCTCGGCATCCTTCCCAGTTTGTAACACCAAGTATTAGGTAGGAACCCATACAATAGACTGGGCCAGACATTCTGGTGCAAGAAAATTTACTGGAGCTAGGAGCAAACAAGCTGGTTGTCTAGTGGACCAAGAAAGCCCTGAACAAAAGGGGACAGGGGTTTTTATAGTGTTTTTAGGGGAGGGTGTTTGAAGGCTGGAACAACTGATGGACAGCTAATGTTGGCAGGGCTACCTGGTCTGTGGGAGACTTTTGATGTCAACAAAGGGAAAGCTTTTGTGGTTTGGCTCCAGCTCAGGTCCAAGATACAAAGTTGGGTAGAATCATTTCTGTGGTTTGGCCCTGGCTCAGGACCAAAAGGAAGTGAGCTTTGGGGTGAAGGTGAGGTTCCTGACTTATCACCTTTTAAAGCCAAGAGAGAAGAAAACCTGGCTACTACTCTCCCTGGCAGCAGACCTTGGCATCATTTACATGGTATTGATTTTAGGTGCATGCAAAATGCAAGAGCTCTGAGAATAAAAAGACTTTCACTTATATTGCAGAAGAAGGCCTGTGAGGGCAGGCAGTGTGCTTCTTGGAGGGCATTTGGTGAAGCTGTGAATGAAAAGCCTATAGTGCAATAGAGACCCCAAAATTTTGGAAAACCCAGAAACATGGTTCATCTAAGAAAGCTTAGGAGAGAGCCAAGCCATCTATGGAGGTACAGACACACAGAGCACACAGTTTTCCACAGATCATTTCAGATGTAGCATATGGAACTACAAGTCTTAACATTTGCCCTTCTAGATTTAGGACTTTGGGATGTGCAGGTCTTTTGGGGGCCAGGGGTAGAGTATTATTTATGTTTAGTTGTACCCGCAAACCCTCATACAATTGTTGGAACAGGCTTCTAGATTTGTGATTAATTAATGATCCATTGCTGGAATGATAGGTGTGAGTACTACACACCCCCCAGGGAAGATAGCACAGCATGATATGAGGAAGGGAGAGAGGCTTGCTAGCTGCCACAGACTCTGCTCCTCCCTTTTTGTCTCTTGCTCATTGCTGTTTTCCACCAACATGAACTGTGGCCCTCTGCCATGTATCGCTCTCCTAAGAGCCAGATGACTATGGATTATGGACTGCAACTTCGACTAACTTTGAAATAAATGAAGCTTTTCTTCTTTAAGTTTGAGTGTCAAATATTTTGTCCCAGCAATGAGAAAAAAGTAACCAAGACAAGAATTATTTTTATAAAAACATACGCATCATGCAACCAAAATAGCATATGCCAAATTATAAAGTTAGAATAAAGAATAGGCAAAAGTAATAATTGAAATTTGCTATAGATGGACATGTTTAGGATAAATATCTCTAAAGTCTAGTAAGGCATCAAATGTTTGTCAACTTCACCATTTCTTACTACGTGGGACAGAATCAAGTTGCCCATCATTATACTGATACTAACAATTGAAGCTGTCAAGCAGTGTCAAGAATCACTTGAAATAGTTAATCTATGGTACTTAAAACAGGCTCTCTAAGTACTGAAAGACAAATTGACATTGATACCAAAAAATACTAATGTGGCATTGGTATTTTATTGCATACAATATAAAAATTATGAATTACATTGAAAAACAATAAGTGAAAAGCAACATGTATATGACAAAACAGAGATCCTTTTAACAGAGCAATTTCTTTAAATTGCATGAGATTTTTTAATCTTTGTTTCTTTCATCTCTTTTTTTTTTTTTTGTATTTTAGGAAAGGGTATAAAAAGTGTTCAGAGTCTCACTACTAGATTGGACTCATAGTGATCTGCCTGTTTACAGCCTCCCAAGAACTGGAATTACAGGTACACACCACCATGCCCAGTGGCAATTGCAGTCTCAGTGTGCTCTAGGGGGTGGGGGCAGAGCGAGCACAGTAGGCCCGGGGATTAAACCCCTTACCCCTGCGCCTCACTGCAGATTTAATCTGCTGAGCTCTTTGGCCCTTTTCATTTTACTTTGAAGTAAAAATATTTGTCATTGCAGAAAATGTACAAATCAAGGCTTGATTATGTCCACTTACAATTTTACTTTTTGTAAAGATTTTTAAAAAATATTTCATCTATTTATTTCTTTGGTACAGGTTCTCACTACACAGTTCATTGTGATACTCTTGTCTGAGCCTTCCCTGCATTGGGATTACAGGCATGTGCCACTATGCCTAGCTTCTGTGTTGCATGCCTGGAATTCTGGGCCCAACACAGGATGGAATAGAGGATCTAACCTGGGTCCTTCCGCTCATCATTTAGGTGCTTAGACCTCCAAGCTATCTCCCCAGCCCCTAAATGACCATTTCAATACACATAATCATCTCTTATGTCAAGCAAGATTTGTCTTCCTGTAGTATCCAATTATTTAAAAAATTAATGATTGTGAAGTAAACAGGCTTTGGCCCTTGTCAAATGAAATCATTGTCACCATTATCTCTAGGAGAAGGATCATTGCTACATTGCTTTAATTCGATATTCCTTTTTTAGTGTAGATTTGATTCCTAATACTGTTGGGTTCTATTACCACAAATTTTCTTTTTTTAATTCCATTGATACCTTTTACACATGCATAGTAATAGCATCCACTATAGGGAATTTGTTTCTGTATGTGATATATCTTACTTCTTTCTTTCCCATTCTTCTAACATTTTTGAACCTCTCTTTCCTTTTCATTTAAAAAAGCTTCTATTTCTTGTCCTTCCCTTCCTTCCTTCCTTCCTTCCTTCCTTCCTTCCTTCCTTCCTTCCTTCCTTCCTTCCTTCCTTCCTTTCTTCCTTCCTTTTTACCTTCCTCCCTTCCTGTTTTCCCTCTTTCCTTCCTTCTTTTTTTCCTCCCTCCCTCTCTCCCTCCCTTTCTTCCTTCTTTTCCCCATCTGTTATTCTCCTTCCCATTTGAACATTTTCTTCCTGTCTCGCAGTATGTATTGGGCATTTTGTTCCTTCTTTACATTGCAAAATGCTCACACCAAGGAAACAATCTGGATTTTAAATATGTGTGCAATTTTTTTTCTTAAGTTAAGCATGATCTCAAGCTGCATCTATTTGCCTAGAAATATTTCAAACATTCCTTCTCTACGACAGAGTAGCACTCTATTGTATATATAATTATATGCTATTTTAAATGAAGCCTTCTCCTCTTCTTCTTCATTTACTTGTCACAACAACATACATGACTCTAATAGATGACAAAATATAATAAATAGGAATAGGAACCATTCTATAAAATAAGCATACAGCACCAATATTTAAGCAACATGAGCTTTATAAATTTTGGGTGCCTGAAGAATTAGACTAGAAAAGAAACTTGATAAAGATTTTGATTATTCAGTAGACCTATAAGTGACTAAAGAAAGTCAAAATAAATTCTATTAAAATTTAACTATATTTTAATTAATAGTTGAATGATAGTAAGGGAAGGTATAGGTGATGAACTTAGAAGTTTAGTGTAAATTAGTGGGGTTTAATCATTGATTAATGTCCACTAAGGAATAAGGCCTGGTTAATTAGTGTCTTATGAGAGAAAATATTTTAATGATAGTTATAGACACTTGGCAGAGTTGAAACCTTACAGGAGAATTCCTAGAAAAAAAAAATCAAGAACCCAACAACCTCAACCAAGTGAAGTCACTGCATCCCCTATATCACACTGTATATGGTACAGTGCACTTTGTTATACTGAACTTTTTCCTTTTGACTTCCTCTCTCCTTCCCTCCCTCCCTCTTACCCCATCACTGGATTCCTTTCTGAAGTTGTGGTTTCTAAGATTTAAAACAATGGCTACTGCAGTAGAATACAAAATTTAAATAAGTCTTATTCCTTGAGTACTCTGTTCATGGTCATGCCTTTAATAATGACATGTTCCACCCTGCTCACACATCTTTAATATTAGACCCAGACCCAGTCCTTGCACGGTGGCCTTGTCTATCTCTGAGAAACAGACCATAAAACAGAGAGTAGCGCGCTGGACTGTTACCTATGGCAGTGACAAGTTGAATATGTAACAACTTTGAGGTAAAGATTGCAACAAACACAATATGGCTGAGGTGATGTGGTGGCTTCACTAAGTTAGAGTCTCTATTTCCACTGTTTTCTTGCTTTATTTCTATGGAATAATTGCAACATTTCAATTCTGTTAAGGCTTAGAGTGTGTCTCTTCAAAATACAAATAATAAGCTCCTAAGCCTAGTACCTTTATAAAAATGGGGTATTTGAAAAGATAAATGAGTGCATAGATGCATGATGACATTCTTGTAAGAAAAAGGATTGGGAAACAAAACATGGAAACAGAAAAAGCAAGACAGGGAGATTACCAGCCAGAACTGAGAAGAAAGTTCTTAGAGAAAGCCAACTATGTTGGAATTTAATCAGACATATGACAAAATGAATTTCTGCTGTTCCAGTCATGCTTTCTATGGTAATGTGTGCACAGACATAGCAAAAAAATAGAAACACCAGTTCCTTTCTTTTATGGTCATCTCCTAAATTGAGGAAGCTTATTTTATGTTTTTGTTTTTTTTAAATCAGAGAAACTGTGTTATTTCCCCCTGCAGATTCAATAATTCCTATTTGCTTTTTCTCAGAGAAAAGTCTTCTTTATTTTAATTATTTCCGTTTGACAAATACACTCATATATTTGAAATTTTCTGATTCTCAACATAATTTGGAAACAAATAAAAACCTGAAATTTGGAAAATCTAGTTTGTATTTGGATTTGGAGAATGCCTTAGTCTCTTAGTCTTCCTAGAAGTACAATAGCAACTTAACCATTGCAGAAGAATTCATTATAAAAATAAAATTGTCAAATTACACTAATTAATTGAGGGAAACATTGCAAATAACAATGTATAGTAAACAGTTTCCAAGACTCACAGAAATGAAAAGTTAAAAGTTTATTTAGGAATACTTCTACAGTGGTGGGGGTGATCGGCTGAAACTCCAGAAGACGCCTGAGATGGGGGGGACAGAGAATGGGTGAGGAAGGCTCCTCTATGGTAGGAGCCTCAACTTCAGTGGGGAGAGGTGGGGCAGGACAAACCGGAGACCTCACAGCTGTCCTTGGGATTCTCTTGCTCATAAGAACTGAAAGAGTAAATAAAATCAGAAGGTGCAGTAGATACTGTGAAAAGGAAAGAGTCTGTTCGGATGAGTCACGACCAATTCTTGACCAGTTTGCTCTCTGTGAGAGCCTGAGAGAAAGTTTTCTCTCCATGTGACTCCCAAGGCACACTATACAGCATCAATCTCTTTCCTCTGTGGCTCCACAACCTCCTTGATCAGAAAATTTGGGGCACAACTGAGTTTCATGATGTTGCAGCACAGGTTCTCCTATGTTCTGAGTCTTCACTGACCTTGAAATGCTAGGGCCAAAATGTTGGCTGGCCTTGTAGCTCTTCTATTTCTCCAAGTTTGATGTGTGAACTTAGATTGTTAGCCATCCAGAAGAAAAACTAATTAGTACCCTACAGCATATGCCGTTCAGTTTGGCCTATCTGACTCAATGGTCTTCAGTTGTTGTTGTACATTTCTATTTGTATTTCTTCTTTTGACTTCTTATATTAGGGAGACTATAAAATATTTGCGCATGTGTGTCTGGTTTATTTCACTTACAAGTATATGTTCAAGTGGCATTCACTTCAATATAAATGCTTCAAATTTACCATTCTTCATACTCCATTATATATAAATACCACATCTTTTTTCAACCATTCCTCATGTGATGGACATTTTGGTTGTTTCCAAGATTTTGTTATCACAAATTGTTCTGCTATAAGCATAGGTACACATATATAACTATGATATAATGTTTTCAGTTCCTCTGGGAAAATTCCCAGTTAGGGGATAGCCAGCTTGAATGGGATTTCCAGTCCTACTCTTTTGAGGAGTCTCCACACCAATCTCCACAATGGTCATACCAGTCTACATTCCCACCCAGACAAAGGATCTAAGAGTAAGGTACAGGATAGCAAGATAAACCCAGAGGGGACTTCACTGACCTCATCTGAAACAAAAGCTACATCTTTTGGTATATAGGTCTTGATCTATCTTGGTCTTAACCATCTAGCAGAAAAGTATAAAAATGAGGTATGTAACGTGGGACCATAATAATAAGTTCAGTTATAAATGGCTATAGTCAACAACTTCTTCAGATAACTCACTATTAAAATCGAATGCTGGACTGTGTTGGATTGTGTCACAGAGTTTAGGCACCTAAATTGGTTTAATGATAATTGAGTGCTCATATTTAACAGGTCCAGATGAAAATAAAAATGGGGTGGGGAGGAATACAAAGGAAGAATCACGATGTGTGTGTATAAACAGTACAGTTAGGATAAACATGTTGTGCTTCTGCATAATTCTATGAGAAGCAAGATTTGCACTAATAGTGGTTGGACAAGATATTATGTTGGATTCTAGTACTATGGACAATCACTAGGAAAATAACAAGGCAGAAAGTATTAATTATTGAATCTGTAATTCAGCTATAAAAATAAGATAGGTATATAGCTGCACTCTCTTCATTCAATGATTAAAGACATCTGCTAAATAATGTCTGTAAGTATAATATCATGTATGCACCTTGTACAACAACAAAACATTATGAAAACATTTTGTAATGCATTGATTTATCAAAGCTGTCCTGTTAATTTGTCTTGAGACTGTCTCCTTGCTATTTGTTCTTCAATAAAAATAATAATAATAATAAAAGAGGCTTTTTGAAGAAAAGGAACAACTGCAATGAGGAAAAAGACAGAAAAAGAAGGAAGGAAAAAGGATCTATACATTTATGTGTATATATACAAGATAGTTTGCATAAAGCACTGCTTATTTTTGCTGATCTATTGAAAGGAACAGATATTACTTGAATATTTTATTTACCTTTTCAATTTGTTATAACTTTTTTAAAATCAATTTTGCATGCTTCTATCTGGTAATCTAAATAACTACTTTAAAGACAATTGTGCAATATAACCACCATTGCTGAATTCCCCTTGTTTATTGAAATTCTCTACTGTTCCTAATTTTTTTTCTATTTTTATTTTCATTAAAGCGTAAAAGACCAGAAAAGGAAGAAATGAAAAGCAAGCATTTGAATTATATACTTTTCATTAAAGAAACATGAAAAGATTGCAGAGTCACCAAAATGTGTTTCTGGAGACAGAAATTGTCTGATATAATGAGGTGAAGAGCCACGACGTGAGGTTTATGGGAATCACTATTATTGACAATAGTGCTTATAGCTAAAACAGAATATAAGGGAATATAAGACATTTTCATTATCTAAGAATTCATTACAAAATATTATTTAAAATTATTTCTATAATAAGTGCCTTTGAATTGATTGACTATGTGCTTTCACAGGCCTTAGTTCAGGTTTACAGGGAAGCCATGCAAACAATTGTTTTTGAAGATATTAATCGATAATAAGTTTTAGAAAATGATTGAAATGTATTTAATGCAGTTGTTAATTTATGAAGCAAAAGAAAATTCTTTCTTGTGACTTCTGTTGAAAATGGGCTTTGAAAACAATATTACACAAAGCACATATGTAATACATTGCCTGATTTTATGAACAAAGCATATTGTCCTGATTGTAGCTCATTTCTAATAGTATTTATTCTGTTTTAGCTATAAGCACTATTGTCAATAATAATGATTCCCATAAACCTCACGTCGTGGCTCTTCACCCCATTATATCAGACAATTTCGGTCTCCAGAAACACATTTTTGTGACACTGCAATCTTTTCATGTTTCTCTAATGAAAAGTATATAATTCAAATGCTTGGCTACAGTAAATTTTATTTTTCACTTCATTACATGATGTCCTAAACAGAGCAATAAAAATTGAAGTCTGTATATAGAATATTGATCTTAAAATATGTATTCCAATGAATGTTTGCTTCCCCAGAATTCCATGATACTCTGCATCCAAGATCACTCACCACACATAGTGCAATTCTCCTGACCCAATCCATATGACAAAAGCCTAAGGAAAACATGCAGACATGCCCACTTGAAAACACCTATGCATAGCACAAGAACATAAATTCCCTTAAGACAAAGATAAAACAAGTGCAATAACAAAGCAAATATTGAACTGAATGTTTTCCAATATTTAAAATGTTAAATAGTTAGAACCCTATAATGCATTTGTGGCTGGTGGGGATGATTTCATATTTTTTTCTGAAGAAACTAAAATGCCTTTTCTACCTACCACCTTTTAACAACTTAGTTTTACTTATCCCTGTGGAAAATGTAGTAATATTAAGCTTTTTCTCTAATTATAATCCTTATATAACCATCTATTTCTTATTGATTTAATTTTATAATTTAAATATATATAACATTAAGAATGTTCCTAAAATCAAAACAATAACAAAAAGTGAACAAATAGGTCAGTGAAACCTAATTGGTCTGGGGAGATAGCTCAGTAGAATAAGCGCTTGCCTGGCATGTGCTGAGTATTGAGTTCAATCCCCTATACCACAAAAGAAAGAAGGAAAGAAAGAAAGAGAGAGAAAGAGAGAGAGCATGAGAGAGCAAGAGAGAGGGAAAGAGAGAAAGAAAAAAAAAACTTAATTGGTTGACCCAGGAACAGAACATATTTAGGTTTTTAACCAAACTTTAGAGAATTTGTGAAAGCATTGTAAAGACAAAAGAAGTAACATCCACAAATAGCATTAACTACACTGCAGAATAATATACTATACATGTTATAGAATGATGTACAACGACATACATGAATACCCTGGAAACAATGTACCGACATATATGCTAACCACATTATGTAATAATTTGATAGCTTCGTAGTGAGAACCTGTAACAACCAAATACATTAAGTAAAATAAGAATTTCTTTGTTTCATAAACACTTAATTCTTCACTTTGCTGTTTAATTTTAAGGTTGCCTTAAATCACGTAATTCTTCACTTTGCTATTTAACTTTAGGGCTGTCTTGATGTACAAAAGTTAATGAGTCCTATTTAATTTTAACTTTTACACAGAATTTTTTCTTCACTGGGTATCGTCATGCATTAATATAAAATTTTTCATCATACTGCAACCCAAGCCACTCTCTCACTACTCAGAATCTCTTTGCAAAGCCTTTGCCCTGTCTTCCAATATATTGAATAGAAATTTCAACTGAAATTAAGACAACTGAATTTGTACAAAAAATCAAAGTTAATTTTATCTTCTAAAAAATTTTAAAGGTTTATCTTTGTGAAATTTATCACTATAGGTTAGACTATGAATATAAACGGAATGAAATATTATGGGCGATTTCTACTCTGTCTCAGCAGAAGTCATTTTACAGAAATAAAGACAGCATTTCTGTGTAAACTTGTGTATGTGTTCATATAAGCACTCAACTTCAGGTACAATAGAGTTATTTTTGTTAATATACTCAAAATATGTTGACATTGCTTTTATGTTTACATTGTTTTTAGTTCCTTCCTCCTCTCATGTAGAAACCACTGCGTAGGGACCTTTGGCAGTGTATGATTTATAAGTAGCAATGCACACAGTAAGAGATCTGCTTCATAACACTACTATTCATCCAGTTACAGTAATTGTGTGTCCTCCTCACATGTCCCATAGTTTTCCTTATAACCTGAGAACCACACTTAATTTTAATATTTTTAAAAGGTTTGGATAATGTAAAAGTTCTGAAAACTCTTTCAGTCTGGCATATCGTCCTGTGTTTAAACCACTTCTAAGTTTTTATTTTGAATTAGAAAATGTACTGAATTAAAACAAAGGGAGGTGTTTCTAGCACTGACAATCAAATAATCAAAATAGTAATTTTAATCCCATATTTTGTGAAAAGTATAAAGCTTTAAATATATTAAAATGCTACTATATCTGAATCTAAACTCTGGAAAAGAAAACATTAAATATATTAATTATGCCTTTATGAATACACATTTTACTTTTTCTAACAACAATAAAATGCCTTAATTCTTCTGGAAAATTTGGTGCAGTGGTAGATTGAATGGAGAGTAGAATATGTTGAAAGCACTTTATTTTAAAGATTGGTAGGCCAGAGAAAAGATGGAGATTTGTGATTGTTAAGGTAGCACACATAAGGCAAAGAGGCTTACAAATTAATCCTTTCAAAGAGGTGATTATGACTTTTGGAAGGCCTAAATCAAAGGTGTTAGCCAAGTCAATAATAGATGACACACAGGAAAGACTATGGCCTTTTCAGGCTGATAATCTGAAAAACCTCCTGACTTATTTTTCAACTTTAGGGCTTTTATCTTGTAAAGAGCACAGTACTTGCTGTCAGTAAGTAATTAACCTTAAAGTATAGGTGGTTTCACTCAAGAGGAAATAACTGACCTTTGCTACCTTAAAGCCCTATACATAATTCCTTAAAAACTTTTCTTGCACTTTTCATTCTTCTTTATTTTTTTCTTCCTGTCTCTTTTGTAACTGAAAAAATAATTCAAATTTCATTTTATTAAGCCAAACAAGAAAGGAGAGTTAATGAAACATGATTTATGTAAATGTAATTAAATTTTAAAAAATTAAATGTCTATATAAAAATTAGAATTTTTTCCTCTCCTGTCCCTCTCTCGGACAGGAGCTTTCTTTCCCTCAATAAATATACTCTGCTCATAAAAAAGACAATTTTTCAAATTATAATTATTCAAAAAGAATCTGAGAAAAGACTGGATTGAAAATACTTATAAAAGTTTGATAGACCATGATCATGAAGTTATTGATAATAAATTCTTCCTGTTTTAGAGATTCAAAGATGAGGTAATAAAATGTCTCTAAACAAATATGTAAAGTAAAGGTCTAAAATATTGTAAAGGAGTTTATCATATTTAGAGTAAGAACCCCCAAGCTACAAGCAAATCTATGGACTTATTTTGTTGGCGGAACTGGGGATTGAACTGAAGCCCTTGCACTTGCCAGGCAAGCACTTATTCTACTCAATTATCTTCCCAGCCCACTATGGACATTCTTGCAGAAAATAAATGTGTATGTGTGTAAGTAAAGTCACCACTTATTTCATTTCGGTGCATTTAGTATATGCAATACTCAGTGTTAATCATCCAGAAAAATTGATACATTCAATACTCATAATCTTGGATCTTTTATTCAGACACTATTAAAAATCTTACCCTTTAAAGGGTAATGATGTTTGTTTGTTTGTTTGTTTTTTTACATTCCACATATTTGATTTGTGTGTAGGGATAAGGTTGCCTGACACAATGCTTCACTTTCCATTTATTGTGACATCAAGAAACTTTTTGGGGCTTTTTGTATTTCTGGAATCTCCAAGTGACTTGATTTCACAATATATAAAATACTTCTTAGTACATCTAAAGTATCTGCATAACCCTTTATTACTAGAGATTAAAACAAAATAATGTATAAAAACAATAACCTAGCAAAATACTTTTTCCTTTTATAATCATCTAAGTTTTTATATTGATTTTTTATTTCAATGCATGATCAATCAAAATACAAATGTTTCCAAATTTTTCAGTATATACTAGAGATAATCACAGAATTACATTTGTTAAATTCTAAGGAAATGTTTTTGTACTAGAGTCAATTACAAAAACACTATTTCATGTGTAATTTTTTTAACTGAAGCAACATTCAGGTTTCTATGGACAGACATCCTCTTGTGCTTCAGTATGCAGTTTGCTTTTCAGAGCACAAATTAACTTTCATAATCAAACCAATGGATACTGTCCATTATATATTTTTTCATTGATTCCACAGGTACAACTTTTAAAGCAAATATAAACATAACTGAATTGAAGAATACAACCTTGTACCAAGCAGAACAAACAAGCACCAATAACAAGCACAGGTTAAGTTTAAAGAGAGAGTATAGTGGAAAAGTGAGTGGCCCTAGTGGGTTCAGGACTGTGCAGAAATTAGTTGAGTCATTTTTGTCAATTGTTATAAAAGTATCACTTTCTTGTGTGAGGTGGATAAAGACAAATAAGAATTAATTCATAACATCGTTGTATTTTCTACTCTTCTGTCTTACAAGTGAACTTGTCCCTTGATCTTTATCGCCCGTGTTGTGAACACCTTGAGAACAGCGACACTTTGGCTGTCCTGCACTCTTTACATTAACTTACGTGTATACAGTGAATGCACTTTATTTAATGATGCGCTTTGGCAGTGTTTGTGAGTTATACTTTATCTCAACTTGTTCGTGGACCCTTTAGCTGTGCAATTTATATAGACTTAACTTTCTGTGCAGCACTGCTTCATTTACTGGCAAAATCAATTTCATTTTCCCTTTTATTATGCCGTGGGTATCACTTTCCTGAAATAGTGGAGCACTGCTTTTCTGGTTTTGCTACCACAACTGTTTCTCTCACAACCCAATAAGCGTAGGGTTTTGTTGTTATTGTTTTAGTTTGGTCTGTTGTTGTTCTACTTTGGCAATTCATTATTTCTGCAAGTAGAGCACACAGGCTCTGAGAGTGCTTTCACTTTCCCGTTTCGTTCTTTCTCTTCAATGACTTGTTCTCAAGGTCATCTCACTAATGCTCGTCTGTACCTGTGAGGTGACCAAGAGAAGAGTTCGCATCATTGCCTTCTAACGTTTCCCAAGAGGCTTTAGGCTTTGCAAATGAAATCTTGCCCGTGTAGAAACTTAGCTGTCCTTGTGAAGCTGTCCCGTGAAATCATGTTTTCTTTTCTATTCCAAATAAGTAGCACAGTTCATGGTTACATTTATTATTTGCTATCACTTGTTCTGCTTTTCCTAACAAAAGCTTATCTTGAATAACTCTGCTTGTTTGCAGACAGGTATTGTCCTTGACTTTACTAACAACAGTGATGTTACAAGTTCCACTTGGGACCAATGACCATGAAATTCAAGAGGCTTATCTATATTGTCTGGCAACCTTCTTCATCTTCCTTAGTAACGCGCCAGGATTTCACTCCACTTTCAAAGTTTACATACTTCACTCTCTCAACTGACAGTTAATGATATCTTCTACTCATGTGAAATATGAAACTAAATTTTAAAAATATGGATGCAGCAGGGTCATAGGACAAAGGTAAAGATAATATCAAATAGGTGTCTATGACTTGAAAAAAGACAAAAGAAAATGAAAACAATTTAACCTATAGTAAATCATGAAGAATACAATTATTTAAATATTTTTAGCAGAACAAGATTCATTAACAAACCACTCCTCAAATCCCATTGAAAGAAATTAAAATATTCTACCAAATCCTACTGATTGCAGTGATGTTGTACCAGGTAAAAGCCATTTGATTGATTGAATACCTTAGAGGTATGAGTTGTATGACAAATGAATTGCATATAGATTTGTAAAAAAAGTAAAGGAAATGGAGATAAAATATATAAAATATATTACAATACCAACACTTAATATTGATAAATGAATGTAATTAATGTTTAAACAACTCAGATATCCTTTGTGAAGAAGTTGACAAGATTATCTTAATATTAAAATGAAAGTAGGATAAAGTAATAATAGCACAAGAATCTTGATAAAGAAAAAGAAAATTCAAGAATATCCAATGTTTTAAATTTCTATAATTCTACAGCAATGAAGATGGTGTGGTATCTACAAAGGTCGACACGCACGTGAAATTTATGTACTATACTTTTAGATTAATAGAAGAAAATTAAAAGTCTAGAAACAAATTCTTAAACACGCAGCTAGTTGATTTAATGCAAAGATAAGGCTATTATGTAAGAGTATATTATTTCTCAATTAATTGTAGTAAGATTATTAGCTACAAAAAAACATGAAATTCAGCTCCTCCCTCAACACATACACACACACACACACACACACACACACACACACAATTCAAAATAAATCAATGACTTTAGTGTTAGTGATAAAACTCTTAAATTTAAGAAAAAAAAGAGAAAAATATTCTTGAGACATTAGATAAGAAATGGGTTTTAAGACTGGGGAGATACTTTAGTAAATAAGTGCTTGCCTGGCAAGCACAGGGTCCTGAGTTCAATCCCCAGTACTGCAAAAAAAAAAAAACCCCTGAATTTTGGGTATTCTACCAAAAACCTACAGAAGGAACAACATAAAACTGAATTAACTATATAAATTAATATTCAAGATACAAACAATAAAATGAAAACAGTTCATAGAGAGATGAACTGTTGTAAATCATATGCTTATTGTAAACTCCTGCTTCTAAAGAAAGAATAAAATTTGCATCCTAAAAAGTAACAAATGATTTCAAATGAAAATGAATACATGACATAAATGAACATCTATAGAAAAAAAATGAATGACTAACAAGCATTTGAAAAAATGTTAAATAGCATTAGTCATTAGGGAAATGAAAGTTCAAGCCACAAGATCCTACTTGCTATATATTATTACTAGGTAAAAATTTTTAAAAGAAAGCAATACATATTTTCTAAAATACAGAAAAATCAAAACCCACATATCCCTGAAGTATTTGTTAAATGTACTTATAATTTTACTAAATGTTTGGCATATTCTTCAAATATTAAGGATAAAATTACACATCACTTGAAAATTACATCCTCAATATAAATCAAAAAGCAAATAAAGCCTAACTCCACACAAAAAGAAACTGAAAATGAACATTCATACTATCATATTTTATAATAGCTGAAAAATTAGAGACCAATTGCCCATCAACAGATTAATGTAAAACACAATATGCTCTATAAATACACTATATAGCAGGATAAAGTAAGATACACTCACCCATAAGAAACAGTGAAATATTATTTGGGCTACAGTATGGGTAAACTTTGAAAGCATGCCATTAAATAAAAGTAGTCAAAAGATCATCTAATTTGTATGATTCCACTTATATGGAGTATCTCATATAGGAAAAACCATATAATCCAAAAGTAGATTAGTGGTTATCTACATGGGCTCTTTGGGAAAATCATGAGTAACTTTCAATGTTTGTGAAGTTTGTTTTGGGAGTGATGAAAATGATTTAAACTTAAATAATGAGATGTTTGCAAATCCTGTATACACATACACACACACACAACTTACTGAATGGTAATGAATAGAATATGAATTATCATTCAGTATCTTGTATTAAAATGCCATAACATGGACTGGGGAGATAGCTCAGTGGCATAAACACCTGCTTAGCAAATGCAAGGTCCTGAGTTTGGTTCATCTGCAGTATAAAAATAAAATAAAATAAAATAAAATAAGGGGCTTGTGGGAGAGCACAGTTGTTTAAGCACCTGCTGGGGTCAACCCAGTCAGGCTCCTGGAACTGTCGTCCAATTCCCTGCCCTGCCAAGCCAGCCCCACTCCTGGGGCACACTGACACTGTCACTGAGACTGGGTGAGGTGGCACTTGGAAGGCTGTAAACAGGAGAATCACTACAAGTCCAATCTAGTAGTGAGACCTGAACACCCTATAGGCACTTCCCAAAAAATAAAAAATATAAAATAAAACAAAATAATTACATAAAAATACATCAACTCTATAGTGCGTGTGTTCCTTTTAAAAGTTTTGGTATTTATTAGGACATGTTAGTAGTGAATAATGTTGACTGTTTTGTTTCATTGTTTTGTTTTGTTTGAGACAGTCTGTCTCTCTATGCAGTGCAGCCTGTGCTTGAACTCACTCATATAGCCCAGGCTGGCCTTGAACTCATGGAGACCCTCCTGCCTTAGCCCTCAGAGTACTAAGATAACAGGCAAGAGCCACTATGCACAGCTAATATTTACATTCCTTGTGGGAAGTCAGCATAACACATCTTCCTTCTGTTTTCCAACCCCTTTCCCTTCTTGTCCCCACCCAATCCTGCATCTGTTGGTTCCCTTTTCATTACAGGAACATCTATATATCCCTCTTTCCGACTATCTTTTATTTTGCTCTTTATTTATACTTCAGTTTTCATGTATAAGAGAAAGCATATGATACTTAAGCTGGTATGTCTCTTATTTCACTTAATGTTATGATTTCAAGGTGCTTCCATTTGTCTACAAATGATTCAAATTTATCTTTTATGGGAGAGAAATAGGCCACAGTGTTTAAAGACAACATTTTTGTTTTGAATTTATCTTTATTTTTCCATAGAGAAAGCTTTCAGAATCTTTCCTCTTTGTGTTTTGAAGTACATAATACATTTTATAAATCTGGTTACTTATAACCATTAAGTGCAAAGCTGTATTATCTATTGTAATACCTTGATGAGTGTGTACTAAAATGTCTTTGAGAAAACATTCAAGTCATAACTTATGTTTTGTGAAGCTGATAGAATTGGTCCTGAAAAACATTAATGATACCTAAAAAATGTTAAGGCTTAACATGAACATGCTTGGAATATTTTTAATATCAATTTTGCTGAGAAAGAAGTAGCAATGAGACAGTTTCAGAAAAGGTTAGTAGGATAGATACAATAATTTATATATTTCATATTGTTTTCTTCATACTAGCTATTTATAGTACAAGATGCAGACATGATATATTGTCTGAACACTTAGTTCAAACCTTTTTTCTCATTGAACTAAGGGAAAGTAGCTGTATATCTACACTATTTTGTATATACTTATATACATACATATGTAACTCACTGCAAAATGAGTGAGTTATATTTATATCCCACTCTTTGTATACTTTTGTCAAAGACGGGTATCATTGTCATTCATATATTGTAGGTACATGAATTTAGCAAAATATAGTCCAATAGTCCATAATAATAATGGTTTATCTGTAGGATTGGCAAAGTCAGAAGTTGCTGACTTGAGCCTTTTACAGCTCATCATATTAATATGGCTTTACTTTTCATACCTCATTTTTATACTTTTCTGCTGGATGGCTAAGACCAAGATAAAACAAGACCTATATAACAAAAAATGTAACTTTTGTATCTGACAAGGGTGCATGCATGGAATTAATAAGTATATTTCAACTTGAGGTGTTTAGTAGAATTTCAACACATTTTTGTCAACAAAGTAGAGAAAACAATAAGAACAAAGAAGAATCCTTTTAAGGAGGAAGCATCAGTTAACTCCATTCTAAGTTCAAATATTGTTATGTTTCATTAAGATTTTATTGAGTATAATTTAATGTGTTTAAAAAGTACATGAATTTTGTTTATGGTTTTTGAGTATGCGTGTTTTAAAGAATGGAACAAAATAATTAAACATGGTAGTACTCTCTATGATGCTTAAATGAACCAAACAACTTGATTTTTAAAGATGAGAAGAGTGAGAATAGTGACGTGGTATGAAAGTTTGAATCACGGCAGAACTAAGCTTCTTTCTCAATATCAGACCTTGGTATAAAAATCATCTTTCATGCTCCAACTCCTAAAATCCTCAGGAAAAACTGTGTATAGAGATCACAAACACAAGTTTCCATCAGTTTATTCATCGGTCTCTATACTCCTACAGCTTTGTATACCATCCTTGTTCTGTCGTCTTTCTTCTCCTGTCTCCACGAATGATCTCGCAAACCTGTCACCCTCCCTGCATTCCAGATACAAACTTAACTTCACCAACAGCTTATCTCCTTGTTTATTTTTAGTTGTTAAGTTTCATTGTTATTTGTCTATTTTTTAAATGTACTTAGTACAGGATCTACAGGGTCTCACTGCATAGATCAGACTCATAGTGATCCTCCTGTTTTTATCCTCCCAAGCACTGAGGTTACAGGTGCATGCCAATCAGTGTCTCAAGAACCTGGGTCCCCACATCCGCCTAAGCAGGATCTTTAATCCGCTCAACTGTCTGTCTGGCTCTAATAAAAATGTTAAGCTATTTATTAAATATTTCTATCTCTATCTGATAAATTTATGGAAAGCAGTTTTAAAAAGAAGTAAACAGAGGTAGGGTGTTATGATACATACTGCACACACACACACAACAGAGATATATCACACAGTAGACAAACCCCACATTCTTCATGCAAATAAGTGTATCAAGGAAAATAAATCTATGACTTTTTGATTTTTCTTTTTCTTCTTTTGCAGAACCAGGGATTGAACTCAGGCCCTTCCACTTGCCAGGGAAGCACTTATTCCACTGAACCATCTCCCTGGCCCCAAATGCCTGGCTTTATTAAGGAGTAGATTGTGAGAAAGAAAACCGTAAGAATTCATATAAAGAACATTATTCTTTTATTAATTTAAGGTAGGGTCTACAGGGTCTCACTGTGTAGATGGGACTTGTAGTGATTCTCCTGTTTTCAGCCTCCCAGGTGCTAGGATGACAAGAGTGCACCACCACTCTCAGTCTCAATAGCTGGCTCAGTGTGCCCCAGGGGCAGGACCCACACATAGAACATTAAAAATTTAAACCATTTTCCAATTCACCATAAAATGCATTTCATTATGGAGTCTATGCCTTTATTTGTAGGAGTATAATCTCAGAAACACATACACAAATCTAATCAAAGCTTAGGGAAAACATTTACATGACATATGGTAGAAATCTAGTAATGACAAGTAATTTTTTAGTGGACACTTTGTTTTGAGGGGAATATAGGGAAGTGAAAGGTTTCAAAGAGTTTTAACTTGCTTCGACTAAATTAGAGTATGGAGGGGATTATCTGTCCTTATGCAGTATACATTTGCATTAATTTCCTAATTTGAATGCAAATTATCCTATTAAGTTCAAATATTAACAGGATTTCAAAAATAAAATCAAAAGTAATGAGAATTTTGACAAGTGGAATTCTAAGAGGGTACATGCAGTATCCATGAGTGAGCATGGGAGGAGAAAAACAAGAAATTTCATCTTCTACAGAGGAAAAAAAACCCAAATTAGACAGAGTGACTGGCAAACTGAGAAGTTAATAGCACTCTGATGGCAGCATTTTTCATGCAGTGCAAAGTATTTTTATCATTTTGTTTGTTTGTTTTTATATTATAGGTCCTTGGAAACTCACTGGAGTGTTTGACCTTTGATAAGGAACAAGAATGTAATTGTTTAAGAAGGTCATTTTGACAATGATGGATGAATTCATGCAGTAAGAAAATACACACCAGTGAGAACAGGGGGCTAGCAAGATAAATGTTTTTCTATTGTTGGTGACAAAGACATTATTTTCTTCAGCTTAGTATTTAATGTCTTTACATCACCTGAAATGTTTTGCTTTGTCAAATTGTGAGTTGCTTTAAAATTTCCTTTCAGCAGTGAACTTAGAAATGAATATTGATTTGTAATTTCCTCAAGTCTCTGAGTCAACCACAGTAGACTGTCATTCTTTACTTGATGGGGAAAACTGTCTTTGTAATTAAAAAGCATAGCAGTAAAGTTTAAAAAGAAAAAAAAATAGGTACACTTACCTTTGAGTTTGACAATGATATTTGGTGGTAACTTTCCTTTGTGAAGCAAAATAAACTAATCTCATGAAAAGGAATGGAACTAAACTATTTAATCTGTTTATGTTGATAATTCCACCCTAAGATAATTCAGTACACCTTATGTACTGAGTATTGTATATAAGTTAGACTTAGACACCTTCAAATAGTCCAGTGAAAATGAAGTTCATATTATAATAATTGCCTATTTTGTGATTAAGCTTGTAATTTTATTTTATATTGTAATGTTCATTGTGTATCCCTCATATGTAGATTATCAGATAGCTTTTGTAAAGCCACGCACACTTTCAACATCCCCATACCGACTTTTCACAATTTATATCATTTGACTATGAATTATGTTCACAGTCAAACTATTTCATAGTAGAAGCTGTTGAAAACATTTTTGATTCATGCCTTTTACTGAACAAGAATAAAAGAAATCAAAGTTCTTTTAAGGATTAGGCAAAGGATTGGATATGTATTGGATTAGAAAATTTTAGTATTTATACGTAAAATATAGCTAGTGAGTATGAAGAAATATATGTTTTATCAAGAATTACAAAATATCAAGGAGACAAGATGGAAGACAAGGTGACTTTGCCACTTGGAAGAGACAGACACTTCTTATGGGCTATATCTCAGGACCAAGACAAAAGAGGAAATAAACAACATACTTCCCTAGGGATGAGACTGATATTCTAAATAGGTATCAATCACCTTGAGAGCCCAAATGAGTCACTAACCCAATCCGCCACAGGAAGAGACCCTGTCCAATGTTCATGCCTGCTTGCTACATGACTCACTTCCCTGTTTGGTTCTAGACTCAATCAATTTTGCCTGAGCAATGATGCTTTTCATCTCATTGGCTGACCATAGTTTAGTCCCACCTCATGCCTGGCTAAGTGAGTTCCCATATTCTCTACCACCTTAGATCCTCCTCATTACATGTTTTCCTCTATAAAAATCCCTGGAAGAGACAGTTTCGCTGGGGAAAACAGGCTGGGGCCTCCCTCCTGTCCCTCTCTCAGACAGGAGCTTTCTTTCCCTCAATAAATATATTCTGTTCATAAAAACAAAGAATTACAAAATATTTTCAACCATAGGAATAAAAATGGAAAGATAACAGTTTATCTATATTTATTCACTGTAAATGTTCATATTAAATGAAACATAGATTTTTTAATGTGTCATATATTAAAAAACAAAACTGCTAGTGACAGGGATAATAATGCCAACAAATTAGTATATATTGAAAGTGAAGTTGTTGGTGATATTTTATAGCTTGTAAATGGAAATTTTTTTTTGTGTTTTACATAAACTTCATGGAGAAACAGCTTAAATTTATGTCTCTTTTTCAGCTCTGACAGGACAGCTGTCTTAGTCTGCTCACATCAAATCAAGACCTTTAACAGTGAAATCTTCCCCAGTTTCTGCACTATTTCTCTTTCATCTGAATATAAACTATAATAAAGATTGAAGATGTCTGTCTCTCATGATGGGATTATGTGGATTTAAAAATGTTGCTGTTCTTTCTTTGAAAAGCTGAAAAAACATTGAATGAAGCTTGTATCCAAAGCCTTTCATTAATATTTTCAATTACTCATTGGTAAGTAGCCCAAAATACAATTCCTACATTTGCAGCATCTTTCTGGACACATTATTGAAGTTTTGACAAATAATTTTTTCTGATTTATGCAAAATCCAGAATGTCCATAGCCATGAAATTTATTATATCATAGCCTGATATGATTCCCATTAATTATTTAACATATGTCCATCTGAGGAAGACTGCCCTATATATTTCATGCTTCAAATAATCTGAGAACCTTTACATATAAGGAAGAATTTTTCATAATACTCAAATAATAGGTGACTTCTAATATAAGAATAAATGCTAATTTTTAATTGCAAGATATTGAGAAGTCTCTGGGGACTAATTAAATTTTCTTGTATTTTTGTATCATATTCCTGCTTTTTGTATGGACGTTAAATGAAAACTAGATTATTTTCAAATGGAAATTCTTGAAAAGTAAGATAAACAGAACACTTGAACATTGTTTCGCTTTTAGCTGCCATAGAGTAAAGGACAATCTTTCTTTCAGTCTGCTGCTATTCATAGGACTAATCAAAGATATCATTCTCAATATTTCTTTGTGCAAAGACTTGGAAAAAGTTAATATGCTTCCTACTGAAATAGATTTAGACTATACGTTCAATAACATTTAATATGAATGGTGATTTTTTATTGATATAGGAGGTTATTTTGATATTAGAAACTTAACAAGGTTATTTTTACAACTATAAGTGTACAAAGATTAATTAAATTGAACAGTAATAAATATCCATAGCTTAAAAATTAAGCTACATTAAAAGAAACTTAATGGACTTGAAAGGAATTGATGAAAGAATGATATTTAGGGGTCAGGGATATGGCTAAGTGGAATAAGCACTTCCCTGACAAGCACAAGGGCCTGAGTTCAGTCCCCGATTCCACACACGAAAAAGAAGAATGATATTTAATAATGTCTATGAAATAAAAAATAAGGTATACACAGTTCATTCATTTTTAGTCTGTATTACAGACTCCATTTCTGAGATGAAAAAGGGTAGGTATAAACATTTGGCACTGGTTAAATACTATCTTCCCCTAGAAAATAAGTTCACATTATTTCTCATAGATACAGTAAAAAAGGGATTTAGTTCATACTTTACATATGAGAAACTAAAGTTCAAAGCATTAAGTGAATTTCTTGATGACAGACAACTATAAATGTGAAAAGCTTCTTTCAAATGAAGACACTTTTCACATTCACATGTTATCTTTCAATCTCTCCTATAGATATGATGTTCAAACCTTTTAAGGTATAACCTTACGGGAGTAATTAGAAAGCTATTAAACTTCACAGAGGGACCAAGGAGATGGCTCAGTGGAATAAGCACTTCCCTGACAAGTATGAGGGCTTGAGTTCAATTCCCAGTTAAAAAAAAAAAAAAAATTCACAGAAAAGTAGTATTAAGAAGTTCATCTACAATTTTATTTTATCTCCTAAATTTTACCTAATAAATCCAGTGTATCAGTATTCAGTGTTTTAAACAATTGTATTGGCCAGCCAGATAGCTCAGCAGATTATAGCACCTGCTTAGGGAGACACAGGGAATGAGGTTTGATCTCTGAGTTGTGGTGCCAGCCCTGCCCTGAGGCAGGCTGAAACAGTGGTTGCAACTGGGTATGGTGGTGTGTATCCCTAATCCCAACACTTGGAAGTTTAAAAACATGAGGATCACTATGCGTCCGAGTCCAATCTATGGAATAAGACCCTGTAGACCTGTACTAAAATATATATTAAAAAATTATATTAATAATCTATTTGTTTATATGACAACAAAACTTTATTTGCCTATCTAAACCTGTGCTGAAATCATAACTTGTGGAAGTATTTGACCTCAGTAATAAGAATTTCCAATTCATAAGTGGACCTCATAATTAAGGGGTTGTAATTCATAAGAACGATAAGGAAGAAAGAAACTGGTAAAGAAAAATTCAGTTTAACACAAGAGCGAAATGGATTTTACTGTATCATAGTTGTTGCTGAGCCCATAAATAAGACAATGTCAGAAAATTATAATCTAGAATATTTATATGAAAACGTTGAAATTCTCTGAATATAATCTATATCTACTGAAATTTAAATTCTAATAAATAGTAAAGAAAAAGTTCTACAGAAAAGGAATATTTAATAATAGTAAAATATGGAATTTTCTAGCAAAAGGTCATTTTAAACTTGCATGTATAACTTTAAAAATAAAAATCATTAATGAACCACTAAGGGAGGCTAAGGCAGAAAAATTGAATGTCCTCAGCAGTGCAGTGAGAATTTTTCTCAAAATGTTAATAAATAAACCAAAAAGGTCTAGGGATTTTGTTCCATATTAGAGAACCCCAGGCCTGAACTGAGAGATTAGGGCTGTGGCAAGCTGTACAACCAACTGGCCAGAATGTGGAATGTGTCAAAGCCCATACAAATCCATGGGTAACAGGTTGAGCAAGACATTTCTTAAAAAACAGAAGACAATATTCTCAGTCTTGCCTTGAACCTGATGTATTCTCAGGACAAATCTTGGAAGTTACCACTCTCAATCCTTTACTTACAAGCAGGCATATCCAGTGGAAAAAAGAATACTTTTTCTGATGTTTCAGTTATATCTGTAAAGATGAGTTTTGCTAGTGATACAGGGCAAAGAAATTCCCATTCTGAAAGACGCTTGGAAGAGTTCATGTTCTCTAAAACCAAAGAATGATTTTTAGGAACAGAGGAGGTTAAGAAGAGAATATATTTATTGAGCAAAAGAAATATTCTGTCTCACTGAGGGACAGAAGCAGACGTGAGTGAGTTGCCAAGGACCCTATCTTTTCCAGGGATTTTTATACAGTAAAACCATGAGATAAGGCAGATTTAAGGTAGAAAATGTGAGAATTTACACATGAAATGGGGCAAAACTATGCTTAACTAATAAGATTGCAAGCACAAATGCTTAGCTAACGTTGATTAAATGGAAATCAAATGGGAAAGCCAGTCACTAGCAAGTGGAAATAAATACGGAACAGGGCCTTTGACTGTAGCAGGGTGGGTTAGTGACTCTTTCTGCCTTTTTCAAGGTGATTGATACTGCCGCAGGAACTTTTCTTCCACTGCTGGGACAAAATACTCAACACCCAAAATTAAGAAAGGACAAATTTATTGAGCTCATAGTTTGTGGAGATTTCAGTCCATACTCAGCTGGCTCCAAGGCATATTGGTACATGGCAGAGGGCAGCAGTTCATGGCATGGAAAAGAGCAAAAACAGGAAGAGCAGAAGGGAGGAGCAGTGGCAACAATGGCTGCAGAGAGCAAGTCTGTCTCCCTTATGCTGCATTAGGCTTCTGCCCAGGCCAGGTGTGGCACTCACACCCATAATCCCAGCAGCACTCACTCCCATAATCCCCACACTGGATCATGAATTAGTCACAATGTCTAGAAGTCTTCCACATGATTGCATGAGGCTTTGGGCGGACAACTAGTTACATACCATAGCAGATATCTATTTAGATTGCCAATCTCTGATTCCCATCCATATGGAGGTGTGAGATGCATTTGTTTGTTCTTTTACCTGAAGATCTGGTCCACAGCAGGAGTTATCTAACTCCCAAAGTTGCAAGGTATCTTGTCTTCCATATTGTTTCTTTCAAGGACTTGGCCTTGCCTGACTGCCCATAACTTTCTAACTCAGCTACCTACAACACTAGGATAATTGTCATAGTGTCAAATTTGTATGCAGTAGACACCAATCTAGATTCTTTGGACATTTGTCCTTTGCTTTCAGGAGCATTGTAAGGCTTTTCACCTAACTATACTTGCCCTAGAGAGGGTGTATCTTCATTGCCTTCAATAAATGTTTAGTCTCATTGTCTTACGTGTGCCTCATTCAACTCTTTGTTTAGGACACCATGGGTGTACAATAAAGCCCCTCCAAAACATCTGGTATTAACATTGTGCCACCTATATAAATGATTAAAAATAAAAATACAAGTAAAAAGACAAGATATAGTTGGAGTTCTTTTAAATTCTGCACAATACTTAAAAGAAAATTTGCAATAGTTTTAAGGAAGAATAATTTACAACACCATAATTTCTATTTATACCAGTTTGGTACAGTAGCTAAAGGAAATGATCTAGGACATATGATAGACAACCATTAAATAATACAAATAATATAAGAGGAGCATTATAAATCACCAGCTGTTACATGGCTGAAATGCTAAGTTCATGTTCTAAATATCAAGGAATAAATTTCAGAAACAACTCTTGTTTAGTAACTTGTTTAACAACTCCTAAACAAATTAGGCATGTAAATTTCTGACTACTGAGAGAAAGAAAGCACCTGTCTAAGAGGAACAGAATGGGGCCCAGAGAATTGGTTCCTCTCCAACCCTACTTCTCAAGCATGTTTTTAACCAAGCCATCAGGTGAGGCAGGGCCAATGGTAAGTCTGAGGATGAGGGTGAGATAGGGCCAAGCTATGGTAAGATTACAAGTATAGCTGCTTGGGTTATATCAATTTAATGGGCATAACACTGGAAAGAACATAAACTACCAAGCACTCAGGGGGCAGGCAAGGCATTTAATTGAAGGTGTGGATTGAGGAGGTTTGATCCTCCACCTCAAAATGCTTCCTGTCAGTTTAGAATTTCAATCATTGTGTCTAGCCTGAGGGGAAATATATGGGTGTAGTCATCCCTCTTTTCTTGAATCCTGACCTACAGTGAATGAATCTTTAGCCACAGCCTTCTTCTGCATTGACCTAGTACTAGGGATTGAACTTGGCACCCTGTGTTTGCCAAGCAGGCACTTAACACACTGAGCTGTCTGCCCCAGTGCACTCACTGACCTTTTGAGGACCCGGCCCTGTCTGATTCCCTATGGTATTTATAAACAACCGAGCTATCATAGAAACTAACAAAATTCCAGTCAGAACAAGGCAGTCCTTGATTTGTAAGATTTATTTATCTGACATATTTAATATACATTAAGTCTTATGTGAGGATAAAAATAACTAAAAATAAAATGGCTAAAATTTTAAGGAAATATAATTAAATGATTTATAATTTTAAGAAAAATAAACTTTCTATATTATTTCAGTTTTAATGCACATTAATCTAGTATGTAGCTTTGAAATATATTTTATTATCTATTGAAAAAAATATTCAGTACTAATGATACGTGATAATTGTAAGCCTCCCCAACTGTCTACTGTGTTGTAATTCTAACAGTGTCTATAGAATTAATTCTTATATGTAGTGCACCCTGTATTATACTTTTAAGAAGAATTTAAATCTTAAGCTCATCCAGATGCCAAAAAAGGTATAATAAATTTCCCTCAATTCTACGGTACCATATGTGTATCTAAAGATGCATATTAGATAGACAAATAGATACAACACTTGATTTTAGTCAAAAGACAAAGAAGTAATAGATAGATGCATATATAGAAAGAGTAAGTGGTAAAGGTACAATATTTCATTCATAAACTATATCTATCAGGATTACTTACTTTATATGATGACATTATTTCTTATGAGAGATTCTCAGGATTGCAAAATATACTTCTTTAGATTTTCAAATATATCCATACTCAAGCAAACATTGCATAGTTAGCTTTGTTGATTAATCATATTTAGGCAGCTGAGTTAGGTAGAAATATTATAGGCAGTCAGGCAGGGTTAGGTCCTCAAGGAGCCAGTATGAAAGACAAGCTACTCTGGAAAGTTAGGGGACACAGACACTCCTGCTGTGGCCAGACCAAGACGAAAGATCAAACAAGTATAGCCACATAGCTCCCTAGGGATAGACATCAGGGACTGATATTCTGAATAGATATCAAGCACCTTGAAAAAGTTAGGCAAAGCTTCTAATCCAACAGCCTACAGCCCCTGTTCTGTATTCATGCCTGCTTGCTAGGTGATTCACTTCCCTAATTGATCCTGATTTATTTGATCCTGATTTATCAATATTGCTTGAGCAATTGTGCTTGTAATCTTATTGGTGGACCATGGTTTTGTCCCACTTCATGCCCACCTTGTGAATTCTTACATTTCCCAACTTGGGCCCATCTCACCTTGTAGATTTGCTCTATAAAAATCTCAAGAAAAGGCAAGTTAAGGGGCAACCCACTTGGACAGATCCTTTCTTTCTCTCAATAGGTATATATATATTTTTTCTTAACTTCCATGATTCCTAAAATTCATACTTTAGTTTTAGGGAACACAAATTTATCCCAGGTATTTTGAGGTTGGGAGTTACTTTCCCTATATCAGCCTTTAGCTAATGGTGTGCTTCCCATGCATTCTTGTCAGCCTTGAGATTACATTAATTATACACTCTCTTCAGAAGCTCACATTATAAATAAATAACTTTTATTTATGACACCTTATAATTTTCATACTCAGAAAATGATAGCTATTTATAAAGCATGATAGTAAAGAAATACTAAGAATAAAACACAAGATAGATAGTGGAATGACAAATAAATGATCATCACTTCTGACAGCTTGGGATAGGATATCGCACAAAGTTCTAGTGTGTTGTGGACATGGATAATGACCTTGACATTTACTGGTGGCCAGGTGTCACTTGTAGGACTGAGCTACAGCTATTTCCTTCAAATCCACCCTGAAGTTCCCCATGGAATCATGACCCATAGGGTGCAAGAGAAATCCATTTGTAGAGTGTGCTGATGGAAATATTTTGATGCTGTATACAAAAGAATAACTGAAAGGTTACTATTGTATACCTCTTATTCTCCTGTGTTTGATCGTTTGCCCTATTTGGTGGGATCTTTCCATTCTTTTTCATGGGATTGTGATCATTTTGCTTCCTCTCTAGAACATCATTTACTAGTCTGTGTAGGCTTGGCTTTGTCATCATGAAATCCTTTAGTTGTTCTTTGTGATGGCAGTATTTTACTTCTCCATTATACTTAAAAGAGAATTTTGCAGGGTATATCAGTCTGGATTGGAATTTGTTTTCTTGCAAGACTTGAAATACTTTGCTCCATACTTTTCTTGACTTGATGTCTTGTGAAGAAAAATATGCCTTTATTCTAATGGGTTTTCCTTTACATGTGATCTGTTCTTTTCTTTAGGGGCTTTTAGTATACTGTTCCTGTGCTGAATTTCTGGGATCTATAAAGCAGTTCCCACTGAGAACCTTGCCTAAATTTCAAAATATAACCAGATATACTTATTAGGGAGAGAGAAAAATCCCTAAATAGAACTCACCCTACAGAATGCAATTGGTGAGGCCACAGGAAAAGTTTCTTCAATTAGTGTGATCTTTCAGAAAATACAAACTTCACAAAACTCTATGGGAGTTGTGTGTGAATTGCTAACAAATGGAATCTCACTGCTCTTTAACTCCTATGATAAGTGTGCTTATTTGTTTTTCTCCTTAGTGTATTTTCTGCTAGCTCTCTGTTCAAAAATCTCATACTGATTATTTGCTTTTAGAGTGAAATATTGACCTGAAAATAATGTCACAATCTACTCATGTTGCAAATTGCTGCAGACTTCTATGTACTTGGCATACATAATTGCCCTAATCTCTTTCAGACATCATGAATATCCCGTTGAACTAAACTGAATCTAAAATATAATGACTTCAAATAATGCTGTGATTCTAAACAGCTTTCCATTGACACCTTTAGTGCCTGACACACTGTTTCAAATAGGCTACTTATTTCATCAAGTATAATTGACCATTTCTGACAATATATTATTATGTTAAAAAGGATGGTAATCCCCATCTAATTTGAAACAATAATAAACATATTGATATAAATATATGTATATTTTTCTTTCTTATTGTAATGCTTCAGACAATGTGAGTTCTGGTTGTATTTTTACCTAAAATACACTTTCACAAACTAGAAGCACACATTACTAAAAAATGAAATAGAAATAAATACAAAAAAATCCATGACAAGAATTCAATTATGTTTAGCATTGATTAATATTTTATGCCATTCAGATATTTATTTTTCTTTTTCTGTAGCAGAAAAAGAAATTGGGTCTCAATGTGAGACTGGTAGGCACCGTCCCATTGAACTACATCTCTGGCCCTCTGTTCAGATATTTTGAAGCATTTCTCTAATCTTTAACCTAATCTTTATAGTCACCAGAACATTAGTACTGTCTGGAGCACAATTTTACCAATAAAAATTCTCAGGCATGGAACTAAGTTAAATAACTTGACTTAGAGCACAATTTAAGTGTGTTTAAATTCCAGTAGTCTACCCTCTTCTTTCCTTCTGTGACTGGGGTAATAATTTATCCAAAATGCATTAATTAGGAAAATATTTAAAATGTATAACTTTATCTGAAACATTCATTTCTGAGATGTTTATACAAAATGACAAGTAACCTTAAGATCTGCTTCTTCAACTAGAGTTTTAATGACACTGATTAGATACAAAATTAAAACTTATTGTACAACAGTATAAAATATTATTAAAAGTTTTAAGATTAATGCATACTATAGAAAATTGTTTCCACAGCCATATTAAACTCAAACTAAAGAATCAACATGAAAATCTCTGAGGTTTAGGTTGGAGACGTGGCTCAGTGGTACAGCTCTTGCCTTACATGTACACGGTTCTGGGCTTGAACCCCAGCACCACAAAAACAAACAAAAGAGAAACAAATAGAAAACTTCTGAGTTTTAGAACTTTATTTCTAATATTTATAGCAGTAAGTCAAACTTTTCCTAAAATGCAGTGAATTTAAATATATATATTAATAAAAAGTATGATGCTTTAAATTAAGCATTTTTTATGAATCATTTATCTTTTTATTTAAAGCTTCTTATTCTGGTGAACTTTTTTACCTATTTAAAAAATAATTTTTTATCATATTTTTATTTAATTGAATGGTTTGTTTCAATTAAAGAATTATACACAACTTCTTCAATTTCATTCCAGTGGATTTAGTATATCATTGCTACAATAGTTCAGAACTTGACATATATTGAGAGAAAAATACATGGGTTTGATAGAAAATTACTTCTCTTTCTGGATAATACAATGTAAGGAGCCATTAAGATATAGAGACCAGGGTTGGGAGATAGCTCCATGGTCTAAGTGCCTGACTGGCAGGCCTAAGGTCCAGAGTTTGATCCTCGGTATGTCATGCCGGCCCTGGAAACCTGGGTATGCCGTGCACCCCTGAAACTGGGCATGATGGTAACACACTTGTCATATCAGTGGTGAGGAGGCTGGGACAGGAGGATTACTATCAGTCTGTAACGCACTGTGCAGTAAGAGCATGTATCTAAGTAAAGTAAAAAGGACCGGAGACAGCTCAGTGGAATAAGCAGCTGACTGGCATGTACAGTGTCCCAAGTTTGATCCCTGGACCACAAAAGCAGACAGTCAAATAAGCAATAAATAAAGATTAAAAAAAATTTAGAAAAGAAAAATGAAGGTACAAACCAAAAGACATTTCTAATTTAATCTGGAATTATATTTAACTAAGTGTGTATTTTATACATATAATTATACATATTTTAAATTTTTCGGTAGTGTCATCCAATATTGGCTTTTGAAAAATATATAATGAACTTTTATGCCAAAATCAAGAGAAGAACTCATTCCACAGGCTTTTTATATACCAAAATTCAAAAGGATAAGTTGATTTTAATAGAATATTTTTAAAAATGACAAAAACCATGGAAGAACACGAACTGTGATACGGAGTGCTATGAATGGATTAATAGTTCTCAAATGGGCTTGCCAGACTCCCTATATATATTAACATTTAAAAAAAATTCTTGAACTGCTTTTCATTACACAAAGCAATCACCCAAAATGTCACACAAGTGTAAAAAATTACTACTGTGTTTATTATTCTACAGTCTTTTGTCATATACACATTTCCCTTTTTGTTTTACGTTAGGCAATGAGGAAGAGCAATAGTAGATGACTCAGGGTAGGGAGCAATACATTTCATGAGATTTTAACCACAACTTGTAATAAGGCCTATATTTAACCTTATGTCAAAGAACATAACTCAGGGTATGGAGCAATAGATTTCATGACATTTTATCCACAACTCATAAGAAGGCCTATGTTTAACCTTACGTCAAAGAACATACAAATTATGAATACTGAGTACAAGTAAATGAATAAGAACACATTTAGAGTACATTATGATGTGATATGTATTGAGTTTCATTTCATTCACCTTCATACCATTGGGTCCCAAGAATTCTAATTTACTTCTTAGTGCTGCTTCATGACTACTCACTAAATTTTACAAGACATAGTTCAAAAACTGAAGAAATGGAAGAGCTGCAAGGTCAGTCAACATTTTGGCCCTCACCTTTCAAGGTCAGCGAAGACGCAGGATATAGGAGAACCTGTACTGTAACATCATGTAACTCAGTTGTGCCCCAAATTTTCTGGTCAAGGAGATTATGGAGCCACAGAAGAATGTGATCAATGATGTATAGTATGCCAAAGGAGAGCTACATGGAGAGAAAACTTTCTCTTAGGCTTTCACAAAGAGCAAATTGGTCAAGCAATGGCCATGACTCATCCATATGGCTGACACTGACAAAGAATCTACACAGTGCAGTATGGTGTTAGTAGGATAAATCCTGAGGGAACATGACTGACCTTATCAGATGCAAAAGTTACAGTTCTTGTTACGTAAGTCTTGCTTTACCTTGGTCTTAACCATCCATCAGAAAAGTATAAAAAGGAGGTATATAAAGTAAAGCCATATTAATATGCAGAAACATAAAAGGCTCTTGTCAACAACTTCTGTGGATAACCCACTACTCTTGTGGACTACTGGACTGTGTTGGAGTGTTTTGCCAAAATCAAGCACCTATAATATTTGAATACCAATAGAATACCCATCTCTGACAGGACTAAACAAAAAGAGGGTATACAAAAGAAGGACCATTTTGTATTTATATATAAAGAATAGTTATGATGGATATGCAGATGCTTTCATTTAATTCTATGAGAAGAATGATTGGTAGTAACAGTGTTTGGACAGGATACCCTGTCTGCTTCTTGTAGTAAGGATGACAACTGGAAGATAACAATGTAAAAAGTATTAATTGTTGAAACTGTTCTATTATTCAGCTTTGAAGCTGTCTCATTGACACTTGTCTCTCAATAAAATAAAATTTAAAAAAAGAAACACTATTCTATACATACTAATCTAGTAGCCTAGATCATTCACCATCATTCTAATACAAATATATATTCATTCGTTCATTTATCTTCTAGTGTGAGTAGATATCACTAGGTTTTAAGAGTACTACATAAGGTCTACAACTTTATATCAGAGCAACTGCCAAGCTAGTGCTTTCCTACCATAACATGTGAAAGGTGATTTATATATCATCCTGGACATCAAAAACTTACCTCTGCCTCCACGAAATGCTGCCACATTCTCTGCTTTTCTTAGGAAACCTAGTGATATTTTTGAACTATAAGATTTGGGGCACATCTATAAAAAAGATAAAATTCAGAAAAGTCTTCTACACCCATTCAACTTTAAAGAATACAAATTCTAATAAGAAGTGAAATTTCACTTCCAAAAGTGAAGGGGAGTAGAGTGGGAAGGATATTGCTAATTTATTAGACCTGTCACTTACATTTCCACTCCCACTATGACACCGTTTTAAGTGTCAATGAAGCATAAGGATGAAAGACTTTTCAAGCAGTATCAAAGAAAAGTAACTTCTTTGACAGAGAATACAGGTATCCAGATTTCACATTTTCACATCTTTCATTTCAATGCTCATGCATATTCTACTGAAGTCTATTAATTATGCTAACACTTGGTGAAAATAATTTTCTTTGCTAGGCCATTTTTTATTCACTCATCAGATTCAAGTAAGGTCTACCAAGCAAATGAAACATGTAACTTTAATGTTCAGCATATTTAAAATTGCTAGCAAGTTCATAATGAATTAATTTTTTTTAATGTTCATTAAGATTATAAATTTGAGATATATACACTAAATTTTCAATTAGATGATGATTTTTTTGGGAAAGGGCAGTTTATATATGTATGATTTTTCTGACTTTTTAGAAATACTTGTTTCTTCTCTATGATTTTTATTCATATTTTTTGAAGTTTATTTTTCTGAAAATAGTATATGAATGAGTTCTATGGTAGTCATTCTTTTTAATGATCATATAAAGCAGTACATTTATAATAATAAGTTTCAATTAATAATCTGTGAAGGAACACTTATTTTGCATATATACTTATGCCACTTTGTGTGCCTCAAAAATTAACTTCATGCAAATATGTTTTCATAGTCTCCCTTGTTTTGGTGACATAGATCTGGAAGAATGAGGTTCTTAAAGTTTGCCTCTGTTAATTACCAGACTGATCTTTTCAAAAGTCCTTGAAAATTCATGTTTTTAATAATATTTTAAAATAATATCATTTCCCCACAACAATTTTAACAGTATTTCTGGTCCTCTTACGTATTTTTATTTTTTTAATTTTATGGATACAGATTCACCTACCACTTAAAATTTAATTTGAACTTCAGGGAATTTTGAGAGGATGATTCTTTTCTTCTATGGGGTAGTTTTCATATAAATTCATCTATTTTCCTAATAACCTAGAAAGTTTGGAATATATATTTATTATATATTAATCTTAAGATTTCCATAAATGGTATAAATAGTACCATGGCTCAAAATTTCTAACTCATTTACATTTTATATAATGTATGTATGTTCAAAAGTTCTATATTTTTATAGAAAAGCTATTTACATATTTTGACTTCATTTTTGGTTATAACTTTATCATGAGGATGTCCTGTTCATATGATTATATATATATATATATATATATATTCATATAAAATCATGATTCATATATTATGGCTTAAATGCTTCCTAGCTGAGAATAGGAAAATACATATTCTTGAGGTTATTAAGCCTTTGTAAACAGAACTTTGTAAATATACATTTTATTTAAATGACTGTTAATCTGTATACAAAGTTTTACCATATAATAATATTAATTTTGTGATTTTTACTACTCTGACTTACAAGAATATTTCATTGATCATATTACAGACACCATTTCTATCATAAAATACTTTTCAATGCTGAGGAAAATATTTTGGCCTAATACTTCTTTCTCCGTATATTAGCTACTGTTGTCACTGCATAGAAAAAAAATACTGAACACCCAAAGTTAAATTAGGAAAGCTTTACCTAGCTCATTGTTTGTAAAGGTTTTACTTTATAGTCCCTGGCTCCAAAGCAGAGTGGCATGCCAGGGGAGCATCACAGAAAAGAAATAGCCCATGGCAAAGCAGGGCAGACAAAAGGCAGAAAAACACTGAAATAGCAAAGCCGCTCTTCCTGTCCCTTTCTATTTCATCCAAGCTATCTGTGGTGCCACCAGCATCCAAGGTGGAGTCCCTTAATCCTATTGTCACACCCTTAGTCCCAGCTCAAAGCTGTAATCCCAACATCAGCGCTCCAACCTGGGTGCCTAAAAACTCCACACGTATGACCACGGGACTGACCCAGGCACCTTTGAAACTCTGCCTATGACCATAGGAGGATTTGGGTGGATACTAGATATGATCCTCAGCACTCCATTAGCCCATTTCCCATCATACTGTTATGATCATTAAACAAACTATGTATTCATTTTCATGTGTTTGTTACATACTGCCTTCAATTAAAATATGTGCCTGAATATAAGCAACACTGTTTTCCTATTTCTCAGAAACACCTGTTCACTTCAGAAGTGCATGGAGAGTTCAGAAGATGAGGAGAAAATGTACTGCCTACTTGCAAACCCTTTTCCACACCCATGTTAGCTGAGGAATCTGCTGAAGAACAAACACCCTTCTTGAGTGAGGGTAAACAAAGAGTTTCTATTTTGAAATGAAAAGTAAATCCATCTTTGCCACAGCACTGCTTGGGCCATTTTCACAAACTCAAGCCATACTCTACTTAATTATTTATTTATTTATTTATTTATTTATTTATTTTTTTTTTTTGTCTTTTTGAGACAGGGTCTCACTATGCAGTTCAGGCTGGCCTCGAGCTCACTTTGTAGCTCAGGCTGGTCTCGAACTCACAACAATCCTCCTGCCTCAGCCTCCCCAGTGCTGGGATTACAGGCATGCGCCACCACGCCTGGCCATACTCGACTTAAGTCTTCCTCATTTTCCTCATTTTGTGTGTGTGTTTTTCAGGTTTTGTTCATTACTGCCTGTGACAGGAGTTCTGTGTCAGGAAGAAAACAAAGTAAGCATTTTTTGTGTGCATCTGGTTTGCAAATATATATATATATATATATATATATATATATATATATATATATATATATATATATATATATATATATATCAGAATTCAGAAGCATTGTTTAGCAAGCCTGCTTAAATAAGGGTCATGAAAAAGCACAGCACATTGATTATGCATGTGATTTCTCCAAATATAAGGCTAGTTATAAAAATACTGGATGGGTGTTCTTTTAGTTTGGTTGATCTATTAATTTCAAGTGAACTACCTTCCATTGTCTTAGTTTGTTTATTCTTATTTGTAATGACTAGTTTCATTTTTATTTAATATTGTGTGTCTTTTATTTATTACATCATTGTATAAGCAGGCTCTGCTACTGTCCACATTTTTAGTATGAATTCCGATATGTTTAAGCTTTTAGTTTTTCTTAATAAATCATTCTGCTTAACATTAATTTGTAATTATTTGATAATGTTAACAGAATGCTTTGTTTTCTCCCATAACTTGCCATTAGTTTCTTTTGTAAAACTTCATTTCTATTAGTAGGTGCTTGCAGTACATAATGATTATATTTACCGTGGGAAGTTGGTATGAGTATTATTTTATTTTTCTTCTTTTCTCACTCTTTTGCTTGTTCACTTAAAAAAGTTAATTTTTTTACCATAGTTATAGATTTTTGCAAAATTATTTCTAAGTTCTGTGTATGTTGTTAGAAATACCATTTTTATGTTTTAGACTACATGCACAATAACTTTTATACTACTCTGTGTGTGTGCATGTATGTCTAAATGTGGTGCTAAGATTATAGATTTTTTGAATGCTTCATTCCAGTTTAAACGAATTACAGTTAAAAATGAAATACAATATTCTTTTTTCAAAGTAATATTTCTTTACATGTAAGTGCATTTTAAATTTCTGATATTTTCATTCTTTCTGCCTATGTAAATTATATTTTTAAAATCACAGCAAATCAGCTGTTTTCATTACTATAGTAACACAAATCTCCTGAATGCTGTCTTTAGTGAAAAGCAAGTATATATTGACCACTTGGCTGTGGTTTAGTATTTTTATGCTTTTTACTGTTTGCCACTGAAAAGCATATGAGCCTGACAACAATAAAGAAAAAAAAAATAGGAAGGGTGAAGAGAGCAACATGGTACACACATCGGTGTGTGGGGTTTGAATTCAGTTGTTGGACAAGTTTGGGCATCCCTACGGATTGCAGCTTCACTGTGTGTCATGATAATTACAAGGCAGGTGTCCAAAGAACATCTACTTCAGTGACATAGAAGAGAATAGAACCCAAGTCAGTGTCAGGGATCAGAGGAAACTTGTAGCCAAATATCAATAATTCAGTTAGTACTGCTTAGCAAGCCCTCTAATTTTCAGCACGGTTGTCCTTGACCTAGAGAGCAGTGTAGATAACAGTGTATGAAAAGCTTCTGTCTAATGCTGACCAGAGCAGAATAATGCCTCTAAAGCAATTTCAAAGTGAAAAGAAAAAAGCAATAAACACAGTGGTTGGTAGATTGGAGACTGTAGGAGTATACATAGAAGAGAGCCTTCTTAACCAAATGAAGAGAAATGAGGGAGAGGAGCTGCAGTCAGATTGGGCTTGCTAAAGTCAGATATGTTTTGACTCAGCCTATTTTCCCCATCACCAGCAAGGGCCAGTTACACCATCAGTCATAGTCAGATCACATTTTTTCTCTGTTAAATAGACAACTTGTCAGGTAGGTAACTAAATGTATGTTACGCACCAACAATGTCACTTAGGAACAGAATCAACATCCTGAGTGTGACTTTGACAATACAGCATTTCATTACTAAAACAGTAGCAGTTCCAAACCGAAGCTCTGAGGGCAATTTCCCAGTAGTCCGTTCAGTGAAGTCAGTGTACGATGAGCTTTAGGAAAACAGAAAATGTTACTTCAATAAAAAGTCAACCTGATTGAAATAGCTTCTCCAGTACCTTATTCAGAAAGAATACTTATGATAGGGTACTTCAAATTAGAGTTAGAATGATGTCCATAGTTTAAAAATAAAACAGAGATAATAAACAAAAAAATTACATCATTAACTAAATGGACTTTCACATTGTATCTCACTAGCAGCCTGCATCTAGAACATATTTGGATTATGATAAGTTTCAGTGACTAGAAATATCTTTAGAAATACTAACGTGATTCACATAACAAATTTTAGAAAGAGCATTGTTTACATTAGAGGGAAGCAATCTTTCCTCAAGGAATGGAAACAATTTGTCCATTCTTTCTTGAATGAATGGGAGATACACACTAGCAGTTGCCTGTACTTTGTAGTTTTGTAGAATTAAGTATTTCAAGCATTCATTTTTATAGAAAAAATGTAGTGCTTAGTATTTCATGAAAATGCATTTGTTTGTGGAGTAGGTACAATGCAAAGATGTTGAAATCTTAAAATTAATTATATCATGTAGAAATCCCATAATGCCTTTTAAAATGTATTTAGTTGTTACAGGGTCTCACTGCACAGCTCAGACTAGTGATTATCCTCCTGCTTCCAGACTCCCCAGCGCTGAGATCACAGGTGTACCTCACTATGCCATGACTCTGGTTGGCTCAGCCTTCCCTGGGGGCAGGACTGGCCTGGCATGTAGTACCAGGGGTTGAACTACAGTCCCTATGCTTGCCCAAGCTGGCACTGTAGTCCACTGAGCTATCTCATCAGCCCCAATATTATTTTTGAAAACTGATGTATTAACAACTCTCAGACATCTATAACAGGGGACTATAATATCCAGTGTCCAGGCATTACCCCATTTAATGCAACAAAATGAGTTTGATGATTATTAAGATTTACCATAAGCACCACATTTGATTAGGTATAGATTAGCATTTTCTTAGTGGAAGAATAAGTGGCCACCATTGGAAACATTGAAGAGTTCTTCCAAAACAGTAAGTTTAAGCTGCTTCTGTGTATGTATTCAAAAGAATCGAACTCTGAATTTTGAAATAAGATATTGCTCACACTATAGCCAAGGAATAGAAACAACTTAATTGTCCAAAAACAGGTAATTGGTAAAAGTGATATACTGTAAGACTGCATGATAATATTTCATTTAACCTTTAAAAGTACTAAAATAATATATGTTGATCACAGAAGAACAAACACCCCATTAGTTTGTTTTCTTTGAAATATGCCTAAATAGTCAAATTATAAAACAGAAAATATAATTACAATATGGGAAAATACAATGCTGATTGCCAAAGTTTGGGAGGCAGAAGAAAAATTGAGTTGTCTTGCAATGTCCATAAAGTTCTCATTATTCTGTAAGAATAAATTATAGAGGTCTAACGTATAACCAAATGATTTAGGTAAAAAAACCATATGATGTAGTTAAAAATTATTAAGAGGATCAATTGATATGTTAAGTGTTTTTACTACACAAAGACACAGGAATAAGAAAGTGAAAGAGAAAAGAAAAAAAAGAACTGGTTGATATTTTAAGTATTTTTACTGCATATAGACAAATACAAAAAGAAAAAAAAAGACTGAAATAATGAAGATAAAGAAAGAAAGGAAGGAAGGAAGGAAGGAAGGAAGGAAGGAAGGAAGGAAGGAAGGAAGGAAGGAAGGAAGAAATAAAAAAGAAAGAAAGATATTTTAAAAGGGAAAGGAGAATATTAGATAATTTGAGAGATCATAGATAACCTACTTTCTTGATTGTGATGGAAGTATTACATCGTCTTACATATGCACAAACTCATCTGATCATACCTTAAAATTGTGTGATTCTTTGTATTGCGTACCAGCTACATTCCAATAAAATTATTCAAAACCAGAAAGCAAGCACATGTTTAATATATCCTATCTTAGCTTATTAGTACATATGAGTGCAATTAGGGAAACCTTTCTATGTTTTCTTAAATAACATAGCTAACATCCAGGTGCTCCCACAGATATGTATATATTTCAAAAAAATCAAAAAATATATCTCAATGTACTAAATGAAATATAAGCAAGGAGAAAACAATTTAAAGAGAAAGGAGAAATGTACAAAATGTTTGGAAGGGAACAGTATTCATCAAGATTACAGTGCCTTTATATATATTTTATGTATGTTATGTATGTATTTTACAAAGTTAAATTTATATACATATAACATTAATTCATGTAAAAATATTTAATGAGTTGCATTTGTAACTAATGGACATCAAAATCATTTAAAACCTTTCTGATATTTGGAACACTAGCCAATTTTATCTATACTAACTAGACAAAACATTAATACACACACATAGTGAATAACTGTCTTACCGTTTCTGGCTAGTGGTCACTTTCCTGTCCCTCATTTCCCAAGATGTTCAGAGCTATTTTTGTGACTCTGCCTTTGCATTATTATTTCATAAATTTCTCGCTTAAAATCAAGTCATGATTTGATTTTAAAAACTAAGGGAGGCTTGGCGAGATACATCAATTGTCTGACATGCCATTTTAGGCAAGTTTAGGCAAGTGCAGGGACCGCAGTTCTGTCCTGGGCACTACACGCTGTGCCAGCCGCACACGCAGGGCCAGCTGAGAGAGTCACACACACACACACACACACACACACACACACACACACACACAACCCTATGTGCTGTAGAAGTGCTTCTATGTAATAAGTTGTTACTGAGAACAAATCTTCCATGAAAGACGATGGATAAGATGTGGTTTTCCGTTCTGCACAATTCTGACCTGATCCAAGTAATAAGAATTTATTATCTTCCTCATCCATACAGTCCATGAAGCTCTACTGTCCTTTACTTAGCTGTATGGGAAACATATAGTACTTAGAGTATCTGTAAAGTTTTGATCATCCTAGCAATTTCAGGTTTCTAAGATGTACAAATGGGATATTAGGAAATATAAAGAAAAACATTCAGTATCTTACTGTATTTAAAATTTGTCACATGTAGCCACAGTGCTCTAAAGCAGATGTCTAAAATCTATTCATGTTACTTATAAACTTTATGCCATTGCAAAATTATTCCCTATTTCCTGCTTTCCATGGGACCTGGAAATCACCAATCTATTATTTGGTTTAATGAACATAATTATTTTATTATTTTTTTCTTATATAAGTAGAATCATATAATAAACATTTGTCTTTCTGTGACTGGCCTATTTCACTCAGGGTAAGGCTCTCAAGGTTCATCCAATTGTCACCTATTGAACAATTTACATTTTTAATAGCATTTTACTGTATTTTTATACCACATTGTTTTTCTTTGTTCATTAGTGGATCAGCATTCATATTATTTTCACATCTCACACATTATAAATAATACTCCAGTGAACATAAGACTGGTGATTCATCCCTAAGATATTGATTTTTACCTAAGGAAGGACTCCTAGGTCATATGATAGTTTTCTTTCTAAAGGTTTGTAAAACTTCTGTACATTTGCCTATCATAAATGCATCATTTTATATTTTTTAGCAATGTGCCAAGTTTTCCATGTCTCCACATCCTTCCCAACATCTGTATTTTTAATTTTCTAATTTCCATTTTGCCAAGCATGATGCATTATCTCATGGTGCTTAGATTTAAATTTCCTTGATAGTAAGTGACAGTAAGTATTTCTCTCATATATTTGTTGCCCATTTGTGTCTTCTTTGGAGAAATGTGCATTCATTTCTCCAAACCTTTACAGTACTTTACTGTAGCTGGGCTACTGAGGTGGGGAGATAGCGCAGTAGAATAAATACTTCGCTGGCAAGTGCAAGGAGCTGAGTTCATTCCCTGGTTTTGCACACACACACAAAAAGCTGGGCTACTAAAGGTGTTGTTTACTTATTTGTTCCTCTTGTGTTCCTTATATATTTTGTAGAGTAATAAAACCAGTGTTATTAACATAAAGACAACTTTCTAGACAAATGTTATAGCATCAGAGATACAGAAATAAATCAGTCCATATATATAAATAGATAAATGTGTACATATGCAGGTAAATTTAACTGAATATATCTGTGAGCAATTATAGCTCACTGATTTTGGACAAGTATGCCAACAATTCACAGTGATAGAATACACTAAAGAATAGGTAGGCTTGGCAAAAGTGGATTTCCATGTCCAGAAGAATGAAGTAGACCTTATACTTTACACCATAATAAAAATCTACATAAAATGCATTAAAGATTAAATCTAAGGTGTGAAACTGTAAAATTGTTAGGGAAAAATAGAGAGATATAACTTTTTGTCATTACCATAGGCAAAAACGTTAAAAACACAAAGAATAAAAGCAACAGTGGTCAAGTGGGATTGCCTTGAAGTAAAAACGCCTGAAAAGAGAAACTGAAATCAGAAAAAAATATATTTGCAAGCCATATATTCACACTACTCATGACTTCAAAGTAGTTTCAGATACACAGTCCTTCAAAAAAGACCTATGTTTGTGGAAAATTTTCTATTCAACTATGTATCTTGTTTATTAAAAGTGGGGTTATTAACTCAATAAGTGACCTACTGAAACAAACAAGATGGATGTATGCTAAATTACTGTCCTCAACACTGGTAGTCAGACACACACACACACACACACAAACACACAAAGTTCTTGCTTTGGTCATTGGTGTCACAGCCCATGGAGAATCATTCACCACAGTAATAAATCTGTTTATCACCTATTCATTCCCATTTGGTTTCATAATTTTTAATTAATTCTTCTCAATGTCTTCTAAAGTTTTGTCAATTTTTTTTCACTCATGTTGCAGACAGTTGTGTTATGTCAAACCTTTCAAAGCATAAAATGCTGCATTTTGTAGATGGGCTATAGCACTTGAGCATTCAGAAACATGCAGTGCTTTCTTGGTGCCAAGAGGTTTTGCAAAAATTAAAATTACTCTTTTATTAGAATCTCCTTCATTTTAGATATTCCAGCCTCACATTAATTATTTTCAGAGGACTGGTATATCCATTTAAAAGTAACATGAAATAGAGAATTTTCAGAATAAAAAGGCCAAAAAGCCATGAAAGAAATATTCTACTTCTCTGGCCCTTAGAGAAATGCAAACATAAATAAAACTGAGACTCAGTCTTATTTCAGAAAAAAATGGCCATTGTCAATAAATCAATTAATAAATGCTGTTGAGGCTGTGAGGAAAAGGAACTTTTTGCATTGGTGGATGAAATGTAAATTAGTACATTCTGTATGGAGATTCCCCCAAAAGTTAAAGCTAGAAATTCTAGGTGACCACTCTATTTCCATTGTTTGCATCTTCCTAAAAGATTTAAAGAAAAACTAAAGGAATGATCTCTGAAAGTAAATAATCATACAACTAATTTCTATTAGTTCATTGAAAGGAACAGTTAGTGCTCATATTGTTTAATCAATTTTCCTTGCCTATACCTTGTAATTTCAGCAACTACTTTGAAGATAACAGTATACAATATATTAACCATTGTTAATTTCCTATCATCTCGTTTTGAAATTCTGTATCTTACATTCTCTTCAATTAAAGAAATAGAGTTAAAGACATTACATTACAGTAATACATACACTCCTATGTTTATAGCTGCATAATTCAATGTATAAGAGCTAAGTATTGGAAGTGGCTTGTGATTCTATGAACACATGAATGGATAAGGAAAATTTGCCCTTTACACTCAGTGCAGCACTACTGTACCACAAAGAAGGACAGACTTGAGCCAAGTGTAAGTGTGTGTACGTTAGGACCACAACGGTATGTGAAATGGAGCAGGCCAATAAGTTTAAATATTGCATTCTTTTTCTTACATGAAAACCCAACATTTACACAAACAGCAAAATAAAAAAATATAGAAAATAGGGAGAATATTCTTTTACAAATTGGAAGTCTGCTAAGGGATGCGAAAAGCAAGGGAAGTGAAGGAAAATTAAGAAGAACTGTGATGGGTTGTGTACAGCTGCGAACTCCTCCTGAAAAACACAGGAATTTACACTGTATACATTTGCTAATAAAAAATAAAAATGGAAAAGAGGAATAGAAGTTCATCTTAACTTTTTTATTTTAATGTTAATAAAGGACTTTTTCCACATATTAAGTTAGGGGAGACAGCCAAAATTATTTTAAGAATTGTTGTTCTGAAAAAAATTATATTTCACCTTCTTTCTTTATGTGAATGAATGTAACAGTTGTTACAAATTCAAGTATACGTGATACTTGTAATTTGCAAATTCATGATTACTCAAGGACCTGTGTCTTACAGGAGCTTCACAATCATTTATTTCTTTTTTGCATTTAATTAAAACTGGGTATGGTATTTTTACACTTGATCTTAGCCAAAAGGCCAAGAAGCAATGGAGGAGTCATATTTTTAATACTCTACCCAATATGCCAATAATCTGTGTATATTATATATATATAAGACCGAACAAAATGTACCAATATAATTGTTGTTAACAAAGGAAAATAGCACGTTCTTTAGTCTTTGAAAGTCTTTAAAGCAAGACTGCTGCTGAACTTTGTACACATTGTCTCTGTCTTCCAGCGTAGAATTTCACTAGCTGTTTCCATGAAAACACTAGAGAAATGTGATTGGCCACAAAAACTAATGACAGTGACAGTAAGGTTAAATGTAATTGATTTATATTAAAAATCAATTTATATATTTATGACAGTAAAAGTAGAACTGCTTGACACATTCTCTCTATATTTTTAATTTCAAAGCTCCCATGCTGCACTTCTTATTCTCTAATTTAATATGAGGAAAAGTATATCAATTTACAGAGACGAGATTTAAGTTTTTGAGATGAAGAAATTATTAAAAAACATAGACACAGTCATTTTCTCAAATCAGGTTTCTGAACTCCTCTATAATAAAAAAGCTACAATTTTTTTAATAGTTCATGCCCCGTTTTATCCTTCAACCATACACATTTTTGGGTACCTCATTTTTATGTGTGTGTGTCTTTTTATTTCTGTTATGTAACTTCTTCTTTCCAATTTGTAAGACAGAATATACCTTCTCTTGAAGAATGCTTTTCCTCTTGTAGTATGTTACTTAAGCAAAAGGAAACACTTCCTTTAATGTCAAGAGTGAGTTCTACTGAACCTATTATTATACTCATTCTCTTAAGACAGTAAACAGCAAAGGTATGTGTGTGTGTAGTGTGTGTGTGTGTGTGTGTGTGTGTGTGTGTGTGTGTGTGTGTTGGGTAAGATAGAAAGCCATATCAAATTAACAAAGATGAAGAAAATTCACTCCCATTGGATCTCAGTGTGTCCATTTTCTACTGTGTATTGATTAATCTTCCCAGTGCTGGGAAAAAATACCTGACACCTGCTACTTAACAAAGACATGCTTAATTTGACCACCAGTTTCACAGGATTCCACTCATGGGTGTTTGCCTTCTGGCCAGAGACACCATGTTGGTTGACAGAGTAGAACAAAGCTTTTTAGTTCATGGAGGTCAGGCAACATATCACAAGGGAAAATGCCAGACATAGGGACCAGACACTGTGCCCACAGCCACACTTTCCTGACCCACATAGATATACCCACAAATGGGTTCTCTGAGTCCTTGAGTGGTCTCCAAGTCAATCAAGATGTCAGACAAGATTAACCTTCACACACTGTTGAAATGTAATAAAGTTCCATTATGGTAATACAAAAGAAAAATAGATACGATGCTACAGCTTCTCAAACTTATTTTTCTTGAAGAACAATTGACCTATAATAAAATATAATGATGTGAAGTGTTTGTTTTGATAAGTTTTTTTTTTTTTTTTTTTTTTTTTTTTTTTTTTTTTTTTTTTTTTTTTTTTTTTTTTTT
>PVKA01007491.1:62841-77668 GCA_004027165.1 Ctenomys sociabilis | reverse complement strand
TTATGTAGAAGCACAGCGTTATCTATCCCAACTGTACTGTCTATACACACACATCCTGATTTTTTCTTTCTACAACCCTTCCTTTGTCTACACCTGTCAAAAGTGGGCACTCCATTGACATTCAACTACCTTAGGTTCTTGAACTCGACACCACAATCCAACACAGTCCAGCATTCTGCAACCATAGGGAGTTATTCAGTGGCTTGTAAGTTTTATTTATTCTTTTAAGGAAACAACTTTGAGACTCATTAATTCATTGTATTGTTTTCTTCATCTTCATTGCTTCTATTTCCACTATGGTTTTTCCAATTTTATCTCTTCTGTTGGCTTTAGACTTGACTTTCTCCTCTTTGTTTGAGAGTTTGAGGTACAACATCAGAATATTTATTTGGGTTCATTCTGTTTTCCTAATGTAAGAAAATCACTACCAATCATTCATTGTATCCCACAAGTTTCAGTAAAATGTATCTGCATCTTCATTTGATTGTAAATGTTAATTTCTTTTTTAATTTAAACCATTCCACATTGATTATTCAGAGGGGTATCATTTAGTTTCCATGTGTTTGTAGGTGTTTGCTGTTCCATGTCAATAATTTCCAGTTTCATTGCACTAGAGTCAAATAATATGCATGGGATCATTTATAATCTTTTGTATTTACTTAAGCATGTTCTATGTAAAAAAGTGCATGATGTATTTAGACAAATATCTCACATGCAACTGAGTAAAATGTGTATTCTGATCCTGTTGGGTGGAACACTCTGTAAGGGTCTACTAAGTCCATTTCTTCACAAGTTTAGTTTAGTTCTGTTTTCCTTTGCTTATTTTTGTGTAATTGATCTACTCTTTGTGCAAGGGGGTGTTAAAGTCTCCCATTAAAATTATGTTATTGCTCATTAGATTTTTTCCATATCTGTCAAAATTTGTCTTATTTAGTTTGGTGCTCCTACATAGAGTGCATATATTTATTATTGTTATATCTTCCTCTTGCAGTTTTCCACAAGATAAAGTGATCTCTATCTCTTTATGCTTTCTTGGTTTGTAGTTGACAGTGTTAGCAACCAGTGTAGTGATTACGCTTTTGTCAGAATTCCTGTTCTATGGAGTATTGTTTGCTATCCCTTGACATCCCATCTATTAATTTCTTTTTGAGCTAAATGTGTTGTGTGCAGCATGTTGTTGAATTTTGTTTCTCTTTTTTTATGTTTTAGTATGGGATTGTAGATTGGACTTCTAGTGATTCTCCTGTTTCCAGCTTCCCATGTGCTGGGATTACAAGTGTGCACCACCACGCCCAGCCTCAAGCACCCTCTCAGAGGAAACCCGGGATGGGAGCTGGCAAGGCTTGTGGTGCCAGGGGTCGAAACCGGCTCCTGCATTCTGCTTAAGCAGGCGCTTGAATCTGCTGAGGTATCTGGCCAACTCTTCTGGGTTTTTATTCTTGATCCACTCTGCCACTCTGCCTCTTCTGCTTGGTGAATTGAAGCCATTTACATTAATGATTATAACTGATGTGTATGGTTTATCTTTGTCGTACTGTTTCCCTACTTTAAGATCATTACTTTTTCCTTTGCTTAATTGCTTGCTCTCCTTGGTGGTCCTTTTTTGTTGTTTTCGAAGTTGTACTCATCTTTGTGTCTCTCTAAAATATCTGTCAGTACTCTTTGTAAGGTTGGTTTGGTTGTCATGAATTTCTTCAGTTGTTTTTTGTCATGGAAGTATCTAACCTTTCCATTAAGAGCTTCTGGCTCCAGTGCACCTGCCTGCAGAAACTCTCAGTTTCTGGGATCTGGACCAAAACCCAGGCACCCCGCGTGAGTAAGTGATACCTTCTGCCACACCCTCCTGACCCCTCCAGAGCCCAAGACATTGAGAACTTCTGTCGCTCATTCGGGATCCCCAGATCGCACCCAAGCCCAGGCCTGGCGAATATGTAGGAAAGCTTCTGGCTCCCGTGAGCCAGCCCACAGGAACTCTCCGGAACAAAACCCAGGCATGCTGGGTGAATGAGACCCTCTGCCTCACCCTCAGGAAACCTCTAGCCCTCCGGAGCCCATCTCCCCAGCCCTGCAAAGGGGCACAACAGGTTCACTTCCAAGAGTTGCAACAGGAAGGAGCTGAGCACAACAGCTAGACCCAAGACAGGCACAATTGGATAAACTCAAACTTAATAGATCAGCACCAGAATTTCAGTAAGCGCTAAGATTATAACTGCACCAAAGCTCTACACCAAAGGTCAGAGATCAGTGCTATAAGAAATGACAAAGAGAAGGAGCAAAATGCAATCAGGCCACCCAGAACAAGTGCAGAGGACTCTAACCTCTCCATTACATTTGATAGATAGTGTGTTAGAGTACTCTGGGTTGAAAGTTTTCTTTCAGGACCTGAAATATCTTGCTCCAAGCACTCTTTGATTTGATGGTCTGTGCTGAGAAATCTGTCATGATTCTGATGGGCTTTCCATTATAGGTGATCTATTTCTTCTCTCTAATAGCTCTTAATATTCTGTTCTTTTGTTCAGTTTCTGGGATCTTGATTATTATTTGTCTGGGGGAAGATTTATTTTATTATGGCTAGCTGGAGTTCTACATGCCTCAATTACTCCATATGAGATTCTTTTCTTGTGCTTGGGAAATTTTTTGCTACTATTTCTGTAGACAGTCTTTTATTTGTGTTGACTCCAGCTATTTCATTGAATACTTATTAATCATATATTATTTGTCTTTGGATTAGCTTGCAGTTGTATTGTTGTTTCTTGGTTCCTTGTTATTTTTAAAAGATCTTTCCTAACTGCGATACTATCTTCAAGGTCTAAAATTCTATCTTCCATTTCATTTAAGTGGTTTTGCCAGTTTTCAAAGAAATTCTTAATTTCCTGGATATGTTTGAATCTATTTCATGCATTCTAGTTCTTTCCTTATCATTTATTCAGTGTTCCCATCATTTTCCTATTTTATATCTATGTCTTCTGTTTTATCTCTATGTCTTCCTTAGATGTATTGGGAAATTTTGTCATGATTGTCATTTCATTTTTTTAACCCGAGAGATTATTTCTGATCTCATTTTCTCCATAGCCTTATGCAGTTGCTATCATCTCAGAAATATCAGGTGTGTGATTTCTAGTTTTTCTATAATCTTGTCTCCTGGACTTGTTTTAGGTGGGCGAGTGATCCGAGACTGCCTTTTTTCCCCTTTCCTTTTGTCATTTTTGAAGTCCACATTGTTCTCTCTGACTCTGCAGTGATAGTAGCTGTGTGGGGGACTGGTGAGCGAGGCCCTCAGGAGAGTGAGCAGGTAGGGTAGGTTCACCAAAGCTCCTACTGGATGTAGTTCAATGGGGCTTCCACCTCACTGAGGGAAGAGAGTCAGCTGCAGTTCAAAAGGATCTGATGATGATGACTGCAGGCCAAAGTTCTCCAAGGCTGCCTGTATGGTGGGTTGTTGTAGGGTAGGGATCCCCAAGACTTCTGCAGATCTCTACGCAAGCCTTCAGGATACCTGCAACAGTCTCGCAGGTCTTCCAAGCAGTCTTCAAGGTAAGGGTTGGAGGCCAGATCTCAGCAGAACTCCAGCTGGACAGCTGGGGGTAGGGCAAAGAGAAATTCTTTACTGTGATTTTAAAATTGTTTGCAACATTGCTTTTTAGGGGCTGAGGGATAGCTCAGTAGTCTAAGTACGTGTCTGGCAAATGTGAAGTTCTGAGTTTGATACCCAGTACAGCATACTGCACTAGCCCCGGAACCCTGGGCTCACCAACAGAGACATGGAGGCTCCCTGCCCCTTCCCATATACTTGCTCTTTGCCCATGTTCTGGACCTTCACTGGTATTTGTCATAATAAAGCATTATAATAAACTTAAGTGTTTCTCAGTTCCTATTAACTCCTCTAACAAACAACTTAAATGAAGGTAGTTGATTTATCAAGAAGCAAAGATATGCCTTGGACTTAAGATTGGCATCTCAAGTAGAGGAGTAATGTGGCAGAGTCTAACACTGTCAGACCTGATGCTACCTCCAGCATTAGAATTGTGTTAAATTTGACGATGCCCAGGTATTATTTACCAAAAATTGGATAATTTTTTGGTGCAAGGAAAAAAATACACATTATTTTGTCAACAGAAGTAAACTGGTGGTATTATTAAATGAGAACATAAAGAGAAACAGTTGGTTTTCCCCTGTATGGCATCGAACATATCAATCATGCCCTGAGCAACAACAGCAATGCCAGTAATGGAAGATAAAAATATAAGTATGGAGACATGACTGTGAAAATGTATAAACACAAACACAATAGACTTAAGAAGATGTTACAAGTGATGTACTAGACATGTAGCAGTTGGAAAAGAAAGACAATGATAGCCTACTTGCACAAAGGAAATTTTCAAATGAAACTAAAACCCACAAGAAAAATAAGCATTGATCAGGTGATAAGAGTAATATAATCACATCAACATACCAAGTACCTTTAGTGAAATCAAGACCTGAAGTAGTCTCTGTAAGTGTGGCAAATCTCTATGGCAGAGGCAGAGATTATACTAATCAGAATTAAGCAATTCTGGATTCAAGGAGTTGTGAGAGACAAGTGGGAAGTGTCATCAGGTAGATGCAAGATTGAAGGAGTAAGAAGGATGCTGATTATGAAGGACTACACATAGACATGTTTCACCACCTGTTACAGACCATCCCAGGACACTGAAATATCATAAACAGGAAAATACAAGCATCTATCTCTTTGACCATCTCTTGTCATCCTGGGAAGGTTAGATCGGGTAAGGTTAAAATGAAACGATCCAGATGAAAGAACTTAAAGCTTCAAAACCCACAGAAGACAGAAATTAAGAATAACACACAAAACTAGAACTTACAGAATTCAGTGACTAAGGATGAAAATGTCTATCATTGTAACCAAACTTTTAGCTATGATTAAATATTTATAGTAGGAAGCCAAAAAGAAAAATCAATTTATAGGGAGACAGGTTGGCTTACTTAGTTCACTGAACAAAAGATACCATTTTCTGTCTAGATGAGTTGCTCCAGTATGAGTGTTTAGCAAGTTAGGTAGGTAATTTAATGAAGAAACAAGTAGTCAATAATCTCAGATGTTTCAAGAAAGCCCAATAAGGTGATACACAGACATACACAGATAAAGTAATTCATTGAGCATCAGTAACTTTGCTGGGAACTCTGGTAGAAACCTGACTATACTGACTTTTGAATGAGTAAAAGGTGATAACATTTCTTTAATTATACTTTTACTTTTCAATTTTGTGCCAAAAAGGAAAGCCTACAAAGAGTATATAGAAGCAAGCTGATAAGGAGTTTGTTTTATTTTATGTTATATTTAATAGGAAATACTTGAACATATACAGATCAAGAACACAATGGTCAGGTTGATAGAAATCTGAAAAGAAAGTAAAGCTCAGTGGGCTAAAGTACCTGCTTAGACAAGTTTAGGCAAGCTCAGAGGCTTAGGTTCAATCCCTGACACCACATGTCACACCGGCCACACCCTGAGAGGAGGCTGAGCCAGCCAGAGTCTGAGCATAATGGCTCATCCCTGTAGTCCCAGTGCTGGGAGGCTGAAAGCAGTAGAATCACCATGAGTTTTAGCTGCATAGCGAGACCCTGCAATAATCAAATACATTTTTAAAAAAAGAAAATAAAAATGATAAAATTGATCTGCTGAGGCCTAGCAGATTTGGGAGAACATACAGACTCTGGTGACATCTTCATCTATAAGTGGAAGAAAGTATATCACACTGGTACTGCCAGCAGTGCTTTGAGGAAGTGTAAGGGATTCTCACTAGCTAGTCTTCCATGGATGGAACCTGGCAAGTTGATAGCCTGTGATTGGCTTTTGTGACTGGCTGAGATTCAGTTGCTTTATTACAAGGCTATATTCTAAGATTAGGTGCCAGTTTGTACACACATTAAGCCACAATACAATTGAATATTTTCAAAGGATATTTTAGTTTTAATTTCATCACTCAGATATGCAAGTGGCATCAAACCAATGTATTCCAGTTTAACAATTATCAATAGTTTCTTCTTTTAAATGACTAATCATATTTTCTTGTGTGTAGATACCATATTTGTTTTGGCCATTCATCTGTCCCTAGCTTTTTAAAAAATTTTCTTCTATGGCTTCACTATTTTGGTTGAAATTTCAATTCATATGGAAGGACACACATCTCTTTGAGATCTTGATTTTGGTTTCTTGGGACTCAGACTTTGGATTCATAGAATATAGGGTAGTGTTTCTTAACTTTATAAAAAAATATTTTGTCTCTGTTTTCTGAGCAATACTAATATATCTATATTCAAAAAGCAGAATTTTAACACCACTGAAGCCTTTTAAAAAGTAAAAATTTGAAGCCTGGTCCAGTCTACTGATTTTGATGTCTTCACTACCTTTAGCATTCAGAAAATCTTCATACTGATGATCTGTACCAATTAATGGTATCACAAATAGTTGTATCTATTATCCTATAATATACACATTATCTAGGATAGGGCTTAATGTATTCTACATTTCCACAAATATAAAGTAGCTAGCTTATGAGTCTTTTAAACTGTGACATTTTCCCTGAAATATTCTTTGTGGTACTACATTAAATAGCAAGGCAGTTTCTAATTTTAACAGGTTCATATTTTGCAATGTTAAAAATGAAATTATAATTTTTATTTAGGTTCTGCATTTTGATTGCTTTAGGCTCTTTATGTAAATTCCCTTGCTAATTTCAGTATACTGCAGAATACATTTTTATCGGATTTATATGTAAACGTATTAGGAAAATAACATTTAGAAAAGAAAAATGGCAACTGTATTGAAAAACTGGAAATATAAAGTCTTATAGTTTTAGAAATTTTCTATATTTTCACACTAATAAGAATCAAACATTCAAAATAGTAAGACAACAGTGTCAGGGTTTAATAGGCTAATCCATTGCAATATAAGGAAAAAACATTTAATTTCTTTATAACATGTGAACTAAATCTTCTTGAAATCTTGTGCATGTTGCATTCTCTTTGCATTTTACTACCAGCAAGTTGATCTTACTGAGTCAGTGGACAGCAGCCATGGTACCTAGCGTTATAGGCTCCCTCCTGTGTAACTAAAACACTATCACTTGAAAATCAAGATTAAGAATGACTTTTCTACATGTTAGATCATGCACTTATTTTTTTAATTCTTTTTTTCCCATTTTCTTTACCTTCATGTGGTTTTCATCTTTCTTTTAATCCCTGATATAGAAAATGAAAAGGAAAATTTCCCAAGACCCATAATCATTATTATGCCAGGAAAACAACAGCAATTTTCCTCTAACTAGACAACAAATCAAATTTTGAATTTTAGAATTCTCGCTTGAAGTTCTTCAACCTACCACTCAAACTCAAGTATTTTAGTATCAAGTGGAATTGTTTAAGTTATCTATTATTTGAACAGAACTACATTTCTATTCTCATTTCTGAGATCACATCACTTTTCTTTGCAGAATACTACAGTTTACTCAGAATATCCAGAGTACAATACTACTCCTCCCTCTGTGTGGGACACATCACTAACTGCCCACGGGTTGCCTGAATCTATGGATAACACTGGCCCATATTCGTATCATTTTTCTATACATGCAAATCTGTAATAGAGTGTTCATACATTACACACTTTAAATTCACAAGGATAATTGATGAAAAAAACAATTATAATATACAATGCAATAAAGGTTATGGAATGGGATCTCTGTCATATTATGATTTTCATCTTGTCTGCTTTTAAGAGCATATGGGTTCTTCGCTTGAATACTACACTTGCATTTATCATATAATCCGCAGTGTTGCCATATACTAACAGAATTAATTTGTACTTCCCTGTTATCTCTGCTACTTTTTACTCATTGCTGGGACGAAATACCCAACACCCCAAATTAAGGAAGGAAAGTGGTGGAAAGCAGCAAAGACCAGAGGAAGGAGCAGCAGCTTCTGCGTCCACCAAGCCTCTCTCCCTTCTTCTGTGCTGACTGCGAAGACCAAAGACTGGAGTTCCTCTAAGGAAGTGGCATCGCTGCTGCAAAGATCCGGGCTCCTCAGAGGAAGCGGGGGCTCTGGACAGCTGAGCTTCCTGAGGAAGGGGCAGCACAAAATGGGACAGCACAAAATCCTTCTTCAATTCCATATATATATATATATCCTTTAAGTGCTGAGGCACTTTAGGGCGTAGAGTCACTGGGCCGATCCAGCCAACCTGCCAGCACCTCACGTTGGCACAATGTATCAACCATCACATCTGTTTGGAGGGGGGGAGTTGTTTGTTTTTAATTTGGTAGAGGATTTCACTATGCAGTTCGAACTCCCAGTGATCCTCCTGTCTCAGCCTCTCCAGCGCTGAGATCACAGCCTTGCACCACCACAGTGGTTTCCATTTCTGAGCCTGGTACCATGGATCGAACTAGGATCCTTGCACTTGCCAGACAGGCATTTAGATGACTATTTCTCCAGCTATCCTTCCCTGTTTTATACTTTTGTAGCTCCTTTGCACTTAGCATACTTAGCATGAATGTAGATCTATTGGCCATCTTCTAGAAGACTTTGGGTTTAAAGCCATCAAAAACTTTTTTTAATCATGTTTTATGTATTTATTTTAATAGGACAGTTTCAATAATGAATGCATTTTTTTTTTTTTTTTTTGTCTTTTTGAGACAGGGTCTCGCTATACAGTTCAGGCTGGCTTTAAGCTCACTTTGTAGCTCAGGCTGGTCTCAAACTCACAACAATCCTCCTGCCTCAGCCTCCCGAGTGCTGGGATTACAAGCATGCGCCACCACGCCCGGCTTAATGAATGCATTTTACAGTGTTGTCCTCCTAGTGGTTATCCATAGTACAACAAGCAGACAGGTTTTCCTGTCCAAACATTATTACTACCAATCTTCTCATAGAATTAAGTGAAAGTAGCTACATATCTATCCTACCTATTCTGTATATACAAATAAAAAATGGTTCTTCCTTTGTATCGCCTTCTTTTTGTTTACTCCTGTCAGAGATGGGTATTCCATAGGAATTTAAATATTATAGGTGCTTGAATTCAGCAAAACACTCCAACACAGTCCAGCAGTCCACAACAGTAGTGGGTTATCCGCAGAAGTTGTTGACTAGAGACTTTTACAGCTCAGCATACTAATATGGCTTTACTTTGTATACCTTGTTTTAATACTTTTCTTCTGGATTGTTAAGACCAAGATAAAGCAAGACCTATATAACAAGAAATGTAACTTTTTTATCTGATAAGGTCAGTCAAGTCCTCTCAGGATTTACCCTGTAACCCTGTACCACACTTTGTAGATCCTTTGTCAGTGTCAGCCATGTGGATGAGTCATGGCCATTGCTTGACCAATTTGCTCTCTGTCAAAAACTTACTTAAGGGGGAATTTCATCCTTTCTCTTTAACTTCCACTTTGCTAGAAGTATAGCACCAGCTTCTTTAACATAAGACTCAGTTTCTCCATTATTAAGTACTTTTTAGCCCATGTCTATTCCTAAACTTGTATAACTGTACCTTCCTCAGTTTCAATTAGTGGCTGAGCATTATGCATTTCCAGAGATCTCTGAACTTTTGGTATATGCTCCATGTGTCCTGAAACAGCATGATACCATGAATCAGAACATGTTTCCATTTATGTCTTCTACCTTACAGCCTAATGATTTTTTCATCTTGACTAAGCACATAGCACACAGTGTGGACACAACCTCTGCAGTGTGAGACATGACAGCAAGACCATCATGATCTGGACTTTCTTTACTCACAATTTCATAGGCAGAAGGCTCATTCTTACCTCTTAGCAAACTCAGCATTCGATTTATCATCGTTTTTTATTAAGAACTTTCGTCTTTCCCATAACAAAGTCCTTTCCACTTCTATTTGACATATCTAAATTTCCCACACACTCCTCTTGTGTTTTGAGGCCATTATTAAGAAAGATAATGGTAATTCACTTAGACACAAGTACTGCATAGCATGTATATGACCAAGAGGTGAGAAGTGTAGACAATCTGTATACACCAGAAGGATCGATTAGTAGGGTGGACTGAGGTGAAGCCAGATTTCATCATGATAGTGGGAGCAATGTAAAACTTATCCTTTTTTTATTTCTAGAATTCTCTAATATTCTCAAAATTGGATCACTGCAATCATGGGAGTCAAAAACGTATGGTAGAGGGAGAACTATTGCACCACAATATGTCTATACATATTACTGAAACAATGTAATTTCAGTGAACACACCACCAACATATCACTAAGTCAGGTACACTGATAGTCAAGTTGTTTACAGAAGAAATGAAGTTTTCCTCATTTGTCAAATCATATGCACGTTTTGATACGCAAGATAAAATAATCCAATGTTAATAACTGATAAAATCTTATGAAAAAATAAATTTTACAAAATAAGATAATTATATAATTATAAAATTTTCACACAGTAGTCATACTGGTTGTAATATGCTAGTCTATGCCTAGAGTAACAGCACCTTTTCCAAAGCTGTTTTAAAGAGTGAACATAGCTTCAGAAGCATGATAATGATTTTTATTCAAAATTAACAAAAATATACAGATACAAAATAGTTAGGATAGATATACAGTTACTTTCTCTTAACTGAATGAATAGAAAGATTTGTTCTAATAGTGTTTGTGGGCAGGATATCATGTCTACATCTTGTACTATGAATAATACTAAGAAGACAACAATATGCAATGTCTTAATTATTGAAACTGTCCTACTAGGTTTTGAAACTCTCTCATTGCTATCTGTTTCTCAATAAAATTACTTAAACAATTAACAAAAAATTCCCTGAATTTGCATAAAGGTAAAGGATTAATTGGTTTGGATAACTGAAAATTACATCAAAATTATATCAGTTTGTTGTATGCGAAAGAGCTTTCCTGGAGGTTTATTTTGCTAGAAATGTAGCCATCAAGAACATTAATTTTGGGCTGGCCAAATATAGTTTAGTGGATTAAAGTGCCTGCAAGCAGGAGTAGGGGTTGGCGGTTCCATCCCTGGGTCTGCCAGGTGGCCATGCCCCCCCAGGGTGCACTGAGACAGCAATTGAGACTGGGGGTGGTGGGGCACGCCTATAATCCCAGAGGTTGGGAGGCTGTAAACAGGTGGGTCACTATGAGTCTGATCTTTCAGTGAGACTCGGAACACTCTGTAGACTCTCCCTAAAATTGAAAAAAAAAAAAAATACTAATTTTTCTCCAATGTGTAACCTTTCCAAACTCCAGACTTGCCAGTTTTTCTCAACTAGACACAAAATACTTTCTTTTCTCTGCTGGTACTATTTTTACTTACTTTATTTTTGTTTGTTTGCTTCTTTTCAGAATTTGAAGATTCATTTTGTACCATGACCCCTGAATGAGAAGATCTGAGACAATCCATTTCCTCTGAGGTGATGAGATGCCTTCTTCCTGCTCTCAGATTATAAGCTTCAAATGTTAAAAATATGATGCTTGTATAAATAGCAACCGTTTGCTAATTTTATTTAACTAATTAAGTAAAACTAAGGAAGGAACAATTCAAGGAAATTCAGAGGACAAACATTTATAGTAAATAAGAGACCATATAGAAAGGACAAAGACAGTTTTACAATCTAGTCTTGTGGGGAGGGACAGCAAGACAGACAGATGCTACGTACAGATCTATTCCAAGAAAAATATACAAGGGGATCTTATAAGATTTGAGGTTTCAGCAGAACACATATTCATTTTATTTGTCCTAGTATTGTTCCACCTTACTGATCCAGCATTCCATTACAGAATACTGTAGCAGGGTTTGGCAAATAGACACCACATGTATATTACATGTCATGGGTTATTTGACCAGCAAAATTCCCTATAGTATTTCTTCTAACAATCTTAAGTTTATTTAAGCTATGACCCTTCACTTTGTGCAACAAGTTGAAAGACCAGAGAGATACTCAGCTGGTAAAACATTATTGCTGACTAAGTTTGTCAGTTGTTTTGAGAAGACAGTGCCTTTAATTAAGTGAGTGTTAAGAACATTTATCCTTATATGGGTGGGTGTTTTCCAGTCTTGTGAGGTCCTGAATAAAAAATAGAATAGAAATTCATGATAAATTTGCTGTTATTGCAGCAGTATTGTCTGTTCTCAGACTTATGAGATCTCAGAGTTACTGGGCCCTGGGAATGAAATCGACACTTGTACTGTTGGTTCTCTGCATTCTTCAGCCTTTGTCTTGAACTAAAACCATATCGTTAGCCTACTCAGTCCTCTAGCTTGCAGATCATGGGGCTTCTTAGCCTTCACAACAATATCACTCAGGCTTTCATAATAAATCTCTTTCTATATATGGTTCTCTGAAAAGCCTGACCAACCCAATTGCCACAACTCTGAGGGGATTTCTTCTTATGTTAAATAATTTTTGTTTATTTTTTAAATGTAGGTTTAATTTAAGTATTTCAAATATACAGATATTAATTATAAAGGTGTGTTAGTTGCTAAAAATTTATACCCACATAAAAATATTCTTTAATTGTGAGAGGGGATGTTTCTATCAACAAAGAAACTGTTGTCATGCCAATGCCCAAGAAAATTTAACTAAAGGAAAATAATCTAATTTATAGTGCCATAGTTTACTTATTCTTGAATTTGTACCTAAATACAAAGTTTTATCTTCATTTAAAGCAATTTAAAAGTGGACCATTTCGTCATGTACCAGTGGTTCTTTTTATTTTCCTATATGTCCCATGAAGTCCATGTACTACAGATTAGTCCCTGATTTATGGATTTTCAATATTGAATTGTTATAAGTAAAGCTGTTATGAATATCTCTGTATAATTTTTGTGACATATATTTCATTGTTTTTTAGTAAATACAAAGGATTAGGACAATTGAGTCATAAGGTATTTGCATGATTAATTTAATAAGAGATGTTCAAATGCTTTTCCAAAATAGTTTTACTATTTTGTACTCCTACAAGCAAATATATGAGTTATGATTGTTCCACAGATGTGCTAATTGCTTATATTGTATTGTCATTTTCAATTTTAGTCAACAAATGATTCTATAAGAATCTCTTGTCTTCTATTTTCATTTTTTGTAAGTACTTTTTATGTATTATTAAGATTGTATTATTTTTAGAGGATCTATGTAAATATTGTGTCTTTTTACAGAATTGTCTATATTATTATTGATTTTCAAGATTCCACAGCATGAGAACATGTATTTTCCCAAAATGTGTATGCTAATGTTCTTACACTGGCTCCCTTACCCCGTGCCCAAAGTAGTAGCACTAAAAGTTAGGGCATTTTATGTTCCAGTACCACAAGAGCAAGTCAGAACAGCAATTTTCTTCATTAATGGGATTAGATCCCTTATGAAAATAGCCCAGGAAAGACTCTTCCCACATAAGGAAACAGTTGGAAGTCATTCCATGTGAATGGGAAAGATGGCTCCCCTGGACACCGCATTTGCTGATGTTTCCATCCTGGATTTCCTAGAACTGCAAGAAATAAAATTATTCTTTATAAATTGCTTAGTTTGTGGTGCTTTTGTTATAGCAGCATGAATGTATTAAGGTATAAGCATTTATTATATACTTTCCATATAAGTCCATTGATAGATATGCTTATAAATATGATCTCCCAGTCTGTTATTTATCAATTCATTTATTAATAGCATACTTTGCATAAAGACTTTAAAGACCATATAATATCTTTATGAGAAAAGTAGAGGCAAGAAGCTTTTTTTTTTTTCCTGTATTTTAGGGAAGAGCCTACAGTGTGTGCAGGGTCTCCCTACTAGATCAGACTCATAGTGTCCTGCCTCTTTACAGCCTCCCAAGAGATGGGACTATAGGCATGCATCACCATGCTCAGGCTCAATTGCCATCTCAGCTGGCCCAGGGGGCAGGGCCAGCATGGCAGGCTTGGGGATTCAAACCCTGTCCCCTGCACCTGCATGCACACACTTTAATCCACTGAGCTATCTGGCCAATCCAAGAAGTTTTTAAAGAATGACTACATCTGCATATGCAAGATTCAATGAAGTAGCAATATATATTTAATTGCAGTTGTGCCTAAAAAATCAAATAATGAGGGCAGATTTGGAAGATAGTATGTAAAGTACTGTGGAAGAAGACACAGGAAAGGAAGACAAATAATGGGAGATAGCACAACCAGTGCTTCAGACTATGGAGAGGACAGCAATACTGTGTGGATCAGGAACAAGATAGATAAAAGACAATGTCCCTACCAAGGCAAGGGTTTCTGCAGCAATTAGGTCAAAGGAGAAATCAGAAAAACCAAAGTAAGAAAAAAGAGAAAGCTTTAAGAGCAACAAAACAGAATTTTCTTCCCCTGCCCCTTCCTACTCCCTGCAGGGGGATGAATGGGTGAAATCCTGTCTGAAAGTAATTTGATAAGTGGGACCTGTAGTCCTAGTTTTCTGAGGAATGGTTGGACCTTGAGACCACATTCTTAAGTAAAATAAATCAGAGAAACATGTGTAAATACTGCATCATCTTTCTGGAGTGGGTCATTAAAAGTATAACTAAGATGCAAAATGTCTAATACTATTGTGAAATAGGACAAATTTATTCAAGAGGAAAAGTGAATGGGGGATAAAATGGAAACACAGCTTAATAAATAAGGTGATGAAGAGAGGTTTTAGAGAGGGGAGGGATGGGGAAAACAGAGAAGCCAGTATAAGTCATGTATAGCTGCAAGTTTCCTGTGAATAACATGATCATTATGTATGTATGTATGTATATATATATATATATATATATATATATATATATATATATATATATATA